>SSNR01000309.1:38084-49154 GCA_006937965.1 Callopanchax toddi | reverse complement strand
ATGTATCAAAGTTTTCTAAATGTTTTAAATGATATTTCAGGTCTAAACTATGATCTATGGGTTGAGTTCCACAACATCTGTCATTCTGATGAAGACCCTCCTTCCTCCTAGAGACCCCTTTGCATTATTTCTTGCCGCCGAAATTTTTCAGCCAATGAAATTCAAATTTCTGCATTCTCTCAACATGCACGCGCATGGACCAAACCTGTACCAGTAGGGGGCGCTGTCGTACAGGACGCGCCGTGTGTTTCTCTGCCGTCTCAGCCGTTCACTGAGGACTCACAGCTCATTTCTACTAAAAACCTACCCATTCCCCAGCTAAAGATGGATTTATTTTTATTTTTAAACCTTTCACCTCACATAATGGCAAGGCTTGACAGGATTATGCGTTTATTTTGGTCAGAAAGTTCATCCAGGGCCGAGTCAAGTTCAGCTTCAGAGTCCAGCAGCAGCTCTCTGCTAACAGAGCTAATATCAGAAGCAGCAGGGACAGAGAGGGCTCATCAGACCCTCGTAGTGTTGGAATAAGATTGTGAACTGTGAGTGATTAAACCCTACACATTGAGCTGTACAGTTCATGCCCGCAATGTATATGCGCGGTGTGCACGCGCACACACGCGACCGGACGCGCGTGTCGAGATGTTTTGAGGAGGAGCCTTTGGACGTTAAAAAGACAGCTGTCCTCACAACCTGGACTATCTGTCTCAGCTAAATCTGATTGTGCTGCAGGTTCCAATGGCCAGGAAAAAAACCTGCTGTTTCTGTGACCAGGTCTAGGTTGGAAGAATGATTGTGTGTGACAATGCAAACTGTCATTAAGTGGTTTTACTACTTGTGCATTAATATTAAGGTTGCATCAAAAGGAAAATGGTATTGCCCAAAATGCCAAAACCTACCTCAGTTTCAGGCAAAAAAAGGAAAGAAACCTCAGTGAAAAAGAAAAAATTTAATTTTTTTCTGTGAACTGCTTTGAATGTATGCACTTCAGGCTCTTTGTTTTAGAGTTAGTCAGATATTGTAATGCTATACTGACAAAGCTGTCGCTGTATAGTTCATAAGCTGTGTTCTAATAACTGTGTGGTTTTCTTCAATAAAGCTGTGTTCTGAAGAAAGCTGAGTTCTCTTCCACAACAACACAATAACAATGACTTGGTTCAGTTTCTATGTACATAATAATGAATTATGAATCCTTTAGGTCATAAAATAGTCCAGACTGGTTTATTTTTATTGACAGTATGCTTTAGTCAATATCAACAACTGATGAGCAAAGATTCACCAGAGCACAACAGACAAGTCCATAGGACGGATCATAGGAAGTGGACAAATGCGATACATCACAGAGCAAATGAATGTTTTCAGTTCTAAGACTGAAGTTCACCTGTCAAAGCATCAATGAAATCACCAGTCATATCAATTTGAGTCCCGGTGCTGCACAAATTACTGCTGATGTAATCACTTGTCAAGGGGTCATCAGTCCCCCCAGCAGCTGCTGGAGCAGGGGCAGGTTTCCTCAGGTGTCTTGCTGACCTGTCATTCCAACTGATGGCACCCAATCTGGATCATCCTTCTGATAAAGGTCAGATCTTTTACCTGTTGAACAATGAGAAATACAGCACATTTAGTTTTAGCTCTACATTTGAAGAATAACTGTGTTTTACTGCATCAGGCTGTTAAATGTGATTATATTAAGTAAATAGCTTGATATAAATTATATTAGCATCCCACTAAAAATTACTTAAGAGCAGCTGTTATCAACAATTCACTTACCTGACCAGAAATGGGCCGAACTAATTCGGATGTCCAGATTTCCCCCCGTAGATCCTGGTTTAGCTTCGCCTCCTTTCCTCTGATAACTTCTAGCGTTGTTCTTCCTGATCCGTAATAATTTTTTTGCAGTCTATAAAACTGCAAAGGTGTCTCACGGTCTGACCGATTGGTACAGCCATAAACACGGCAATAATTCACCATTTATTTTCATTTTGCAGTAGAATACTCATTAAATGCATGCGCTCTGTTTACCTCAATATCTCCAATATGGCGGCTTCCGGTTAGATGACGCGGCGGTGATGCGCCGTGAAAACCCTCAATAATCTACAATGTTTGTTGATACAATTGTCAATGAAAATTAGAATTTTATGTATTTAATTTTTTGAATGTCACACCTGTTATATAAAAGACAGGAGGGGATAGCATTCCAAACAGAGAGTTGATAGAATTAAAAAATGTTTTAGCTTTATTAATAAGTATTTATAAACATTGAAGAGATGTAGTTTGCTGTCCAAAATCAACTTGGAGGTGAGGAGCTTCATGCTGAATCTCCAGTTCCATCCACAGCGGTGATGTCTTTGACTATTTAATAACAGCTGTACATTTATGTTGTTTCAGGGCTTTGCCGTGGGAAATGGTCTCAGCAGCTTTGCCCTCAATGACCAGTCCCTGATCTGCTTTGGGAATTATCATGGCCTCTTTGGAGAAGAGTAAGTTGTTGACATTATTTACTTAAAATACAAAAGAAGATGTGCAGTCTATGGCGTGATCTGAACACAAACTGCTGTGACAAGGGAGGCTGAAACTTTTACAACAGCAGTTCTGAAGCCTGTAAGGCTGTTCTGTGTCACAGCACATTAACCCAACTGACACTGACTGGATAATGTTCTGTGACATTATCCAGTTGGGATTTTCTGTTTCTGCAATGTGACCCATTAGAATTTCTTTCTTCTTTCAGGTGAACGTTGCCTTCAGCATTGTGTATTTAAGTGGCCTTAATGAGTACGTGCTTTACCTGGATTGCGAGGGCCAGCTGATATCATCCAAATCGTACGAGAGGACGATGAGTCACCTGTTTAGGAACTACAGGAAAAGCCTACACACCTACAAGGTGACCTGAACACATGCTTCCTGTTGTGTGTGTGTGTGTGTTACTGATAAACATCTTTAAATGCAGTTTTCAGGTCCCAGGTCTTCCTCTATTTCTGAGTGGAGTTCCTCCCTGCATCAACAGCACGGCTCAGACTGGCTGAACAGAGGCGACGTGAGGAAAGCTTTACACATTCCTGACACACTGCCACCCTGGGACATCTGCAGGTATATGACCAGAAGATATTACCGTTACTGATCATCGTGACACATCAGTAAATCACCAGTTCTCCCTGTAGCTATCAGCTTTAGGAGCTCTTACAGCTGAACTCAATGTGAAATTTGAAAAGAATGACCCAATATTTTTCACTATTTCTTCTTATTAAAAACTATCTTAATTGCAGAGCCTGTTTACATAGATCATAAAATAATGCCATTTCAGAGGTTCATCCTCTCTTTGAGCCTATTTAGATCTGAGGAAACAGAGTGTTTTCTTGAAAATCTGCAGATTTCTGGTCTTTTTATCAACATGGTTTTCATGTTTTCACCAGATCTTTGACCTCTTGAAAATCATTGAAGAGGCAACAGGTTTGGGAGCCAGAATAAAAAAGGGGAGATTGCGCACCTAGCCTTTGTTTTTGACGTAATGCTCCCTGAGGTAAGAATTTATTATATCTTTGTGGTCAATATTTTATTCATTTCATAATTTACATATGTCACTGTCTCCTGTGTTTAGAGCCGCCTCCAGCACCAGAGACCGCTCCGCTGTCAGTGACCATCTTCGGCTCCGCCCCTCTTCTCCAGAGCAACGCGCCAAGTCCGCACAGCTGAACTGAATCAGACATCAGCCCTGCGTGTACAAAAGGAGGGAGCAGCCTGTCGTTCGAGGGGAAAAGCAGACTGGTTCTGTTTTAGTCCCCCCCCCCCTGGTTCCAGACGTCGCTTACTAGCAGTAGTTTGATCCTTTATTGACCGTAGTTTTGGGCAGCTTCTATATATTCTATATATATTCTATATATATTCTTATATATATTTTATATATATATATATATATATATATATATATATATATATATATATATATATATATATATATATATATATATATATATATATATGTATATGTTCTGTAGCTAACTGCCTTTGTTGTGTAGCATTATTTATAGCCTTAGCCTTCCTTATTTAAGAGATATTCTTATATACTTACCTTTAGTACTAAAAGCGTTAACTGCCTACTTTAGTTAATTTTCTTTGGTTTTAGGATTCCTTTTCCCCTCTATGGGTGATCTTTAGTTAAGGAGTGTTTTTAGTTGTTTTCCTTTGCAGCACCTCCTTCTGCCAGAGACAAATAAACGTGTTTAATACTTCAGTACTTGGTGATATTGGCCTTTGTGTTAGTCCCCATTTTGTTTTACTCCTAGACCCCTGTAAGGAGACGTAGCAATCTTACAAACCTGTGAATTGTTTGTAGCACTGAAAGGTATTATTGGATCATTTAAAATGTTTTTGCAGATCCTGATAACCGTCCTCCAGGAAGAAGGCCAGACGAGGCTTCAGGCAGAACTCCTGTTGGCCAGTGGGAACATTTAAATAAAAGTGTAAAACCTTTACTGTAAGAGGTCAAAACATTATTGTTGTAGTCTGTGTGGGATCTCTAATTGCTGGCTGAAGATAGGGTGTTTATTAATGTCTGTTTAATATTGTAATAAAGTTCATTGCAAACAAAAAACCGTCAAATTATTAATGTTGATAGATTAAAGGTGTCATAACATAAAATAAATATTGTGAGGACATTACCAAGAGTTGATAAACTGGTTCTGAGGGTTTTGGCAACTCGAAGGAATTCTCTATAAATTTGTGATACAGGAGAAACGATGTTGGCTAATTCATAACACTGGAACACATGAGATCAGATGGGAGTGTTAAAGTGATTTCTTTATATCACTATAAGAGTTATTACATTTATTCATGTTTTATTCACAGTTAGTAAACCCACTTATAGAAGTGGCCAATACAAATTTATATATTGGAATATGTATAATAGGGATGAATGAATAGATGAGTGAGCCCACAGTGGGGAAATCGTGATGAAATCACTCATTAAATACACATGGCTGCAGTGTTGTACAGCACTTTGGGGAGTAATAACACTGGAAAGTGCTCTAAATATATAGAACATTTACAAACTGTAAGCTCTAGTGTGGCCGGCAATGAGAATAAAACGGTAATTAGGAAGTTAGTTTACAAAAAAATATTTAACTAACTTCCTAATTACCTCTTTTATTAAAGATATAGAACTATATATTAATTCAATTTCTGAATCTACAAACTCGAAGGCTACTAAGACTATCTATGTAAACTCTTGCATATATTTGTATGATTTCCACCCCTGGCTGTTTGTGTTGTTTTGTGCACTTCAGCTGTTCATGTTGTGATTGTGCACTTGTATTTTTTGTTACTTACTTAATAAAGTTTGTTATTAAAAAAAAGTTTACAAATAAAAACTTCATAAGAAATTCAAATGAACCTTTGTAAGGCATGGTCTGTTTATATCTAACTATAGTTAAGTTTAAACACAAAAAAAATCCTAAACTTGTCTTCAAAGCATGTTACTCTTTTAATATATATTTTGATACGATTGTCCTGAATATTAATAGTTTTCAAATGATAATACAGCCACATGACTAGCTAAAGTGACTTCCTGACGTGGCTACTTCTGCTAATTAAACATTTGATCCAGTTTAAAACATAAAAACACATTAATTTGTCTTCGATGTGCTTTCCTGTTTTTAATATGTATAAATATCAGATATATATCTTGTAACCAGGTCAACTTGAACTTATAACTTCCAATAACGAAGTTTTCCGGCACGGACCTAAAATAAAAAAATAAAAAACAAATCTTGGAACGTCACTTCCGCTACGGATCCAGGTGAATTAAATTTGAATACGTCACTTCCTGTGTAGATTACGTCACTTCCTGTATTGAGGTCACGTGGTTTTGGGAATACAACTTCCGGTATGGTATACAGAGGTTTCTGTCTGCCATCTTTGTCCGCCATCTTGTAGCTGCAGCCAGGTACTCTTGGAATTTGGTGAGTTTTTGAATATGTTAAGGCCTCCAACTAGCCAATTTATTTTTGCCGGGAGAATGAAAAATAAACGGAGGAATTACAAGAGGCCTTCGCAGCGCTTTCGCTGCTCGGGCCTAAAAAACAACCACAATGTGGTCACAACAGAAGTAAGAGTTTCAGCGACAAAACAAGCCCACTCACAAGGTGGCAAACTCACTCATAAGGTTCTTGTCACCTTTATGGCAAAGGTGGTCACTCACTCACACATACCTGTCATACACAACTTCAAATCACCACCAAGGAAATACAGTCACTGTCATGGCTGGCTTACTGTGAAACAGGACTTACTGTGGATGAGTTAAAGCTCAAAACCTTGTCATTAAATCATTACAACAGGATGTGTACGCTGAAGAAATCGAGTGTGTGCAAAAAGAATAAAATGTTGCCTGCTAATGAGTTATCTGGAAGTAAAATGAGTCATTTTGTTATGTTAACTACACACGATTGTTAGCTCGTCTGGAATAACATTCATAGTACAAGTTTACATATTTTAACATATGACGTGCTATACAGTATGTGGTACAAAAATTCATATTATGCAGCAGATATGTGATTGTATTTTATCTTGTTTTCAGTTTCACCCATTTAAATGTCATTAAACCTGCTGACAACGTTTGTTGGTCTTCAGGTGATATAAGAAAGGTGTTAAAAGCCCTTGCGTCAGACATGCACAAGTAAAGGCACAACTACAAAAAATACATCTAAAATATTAAAATTTTAAACAACTAAAAACGTACATTTATATAGTACAAACATTTTAGGTAACTTTAATAACTAAATAAAGTAATAACAACAAAACAAACAAACAATAAAAATAAAAAGTATAAACGTTCAAAAAGGAAATTAAATAAGAAAATTAAACCTATTTAAAAATAATTAAAATTTAAAGTACAAACATAGAAAAAAATTTAACTACCGGTAAATAACTAAGTAAAACACCAGAAATGTAGAAAGTAAACAACTTAAAAAATAATAATTTGACTAAAAATCTAAAGAATAAATAAATGGGGGAAAAAAATCAGCAAAATGTCCTTCAAGTAAATGTCCAAGTATTGGTATTTCTGTGAGCTTCCTTTAAAGGGTTAAGTGACCTCACGGTTGTTATGACGCTTTTAATGTGAAAGGTCCTTAGCGGAAGTTACTCTTGCTACGAGGAACACATGTCCGGCATTTTCTGTGATGTTTCCACTTCTGGTTGTTTAAACGAGTAAGCAACAGTTTGTTTTTGTTTATGCAGAGTTGTAAAGGCGTACATTTAACCCTTACACGACACAAAGTTATGTCGGTTGTCAAAGAAAACCGGAAGTAATGCCGACTGGCATTTTGCTAAGCTAAAGCTAAGCTAACGCGGGGGAAACTAGACTTCTAGTCAAATAATTAAGGATTTTAAAAATGGTAAATGTCATGTTTTGTTGAGTTAGAAAGTTGTAAGCTGACACTCGTAGCAACTTTAACATTTTGTCGAAAAATAAAGTTAACATTTGTTACACCGTTAGTCACATTTGTATTTCTACAAATACACATGATGTATTGTTGCATTCATGTGCTAAAAAGTGTGACACAAATATTTAATTTATTTAAAAAGGGGAGTGATTTGTAGCCATATACGTATATACCACAGTGCAACGTAGTTTTATTATTATTATTATTGTAGGTTATTTATTTATTTATTTATTTATTTATTAGTTTCCTGCATTTGACCCATCCTGAGGAGGTCAGCCAGTTTCAGGGCACACAGGAGGCAGTTGGGGTTCAGTATCTTGCTCAAGGATACTTCGACACATGGTTTTATGTATTTGGGGATAGTAATAGAGAATATGTCAAGTCTGCTTCATTACTAAACCAAACAGCCCTTTGGATGTAACTCTAGAAAGCCAATCAAACTGGAATGAAACATTTATGAACTTTGAACACAACAGTGATTATAAATTGTCACTCAGAGGACTCATTATATTTAACTTTAGTGGATTAAATCAATACATCAGATGGAAGTTCCTACTGGTTGTCTGTAAAAGTAACTTTTTAACTTTAATAACCTTGAACATGGTAACACGACTGTACTCAGTTGTGAGCAAATGAATTAAATTGTACTAAGAACATTTCCAATTGAAAAAGCATCATGAAAACAATTTAAAAAGCTGAACAAAATGACCACATCTGTTTAAATAGCATGAAACATTTCAGTCCAAATAAACAATGTATGTGTATACACAGTCACATACAGTACACACACACACACACACACACACACACACACACACACACACACATATATGAAATATATATGTATAAGGTTATAATAATTACTTCTGCAATATTATAAACAGAAAGGTAACATTGCAAAGGTTGTGTTAAATCATAAACAGATAAAGATGTGTAATGTTTCTCATCACAGTCCATTCACTTAGAGAACAAACAGCTTGATTGATTTTTAAGGTGTTCCACCCAGTGTGGGTCTTCTTCACTCAGTCATCAGAGCAGGATATGGGAGACAACAGCTTGTCTGTTCTTAGAGGTTTTTGAATTATAGTAAACCTCCTGTAAATGTCTTCTAATTGTTTTATAGAAATCTCTGACAGCAGTTAGTCTTAAACCTACTACACAGATATGAAAGAAGTGTCAAAGCAGAGTAATGAGCACCTGTTGGAGTCGTTCACCTTGAGTAGTGTGTACATGTCACACAGATGTTGATTATCTTTGATGTTTAAACTGGTGGATTATGCCATCATGAGAACTTCATCAGAGTACAGGGCACATTTTCTAAGTGTCAGATAGATTTAATTACCTTTATATCAAATATTTTTAAAGAGTCACTTGTTATTTGTGTTTTCTTTTTGCAGCTCTCAGACTAAAGATGACAGATGCTTCACTTCTCAACTCTGAGCTGGAGTTACAGCAACAAGAAGAACTGTATCAGCAGCTGTTGTTACAGGTAATAGTACTGTCATATGATATTACGGTTTCTTTTTATAGCAGGGCTCTAGACTAACTTTTTGCACTGGTGCGCCTACATTTTTTTCTTAGGCGCACCAGCACAAAAGTTAGGTGCACCCAAATTTACAGTTTTATAGGTTCACTTTAAAAAAAAATCTCTGCCCATATATTTAATATTAACTCCTAAATGACTAATTAACAAGCTTGTGAACATAAAGTTCTTTATTTGAAGCTTAATTGTACCAGGTGGTTAACCTACTGAAAAAGTAAAGTGCTTCAATCAGCTGAAACTGAAAATTAAAACATTTTAGGATCAGTTCAAATGTTTTAACTTCATGCTTCTCATGAACGTCTCAACCTGAACATTTCATAGCTAAATGTCTGATGGACAATCCTCCATTACAGACACCTGTCCCTCAGATAGACTCCTGTCCCTCAGATAGACTCCTGTCCCTCAGTTGGCCTCCTGTCCCTCAGATGGACTCCTCCTGTAGTTTGGTCTCTAGATCTTTGGCCTTGGCTAGATGTTTAATATTGTAGGAAAATATTACAATGTACAAAGCTAATAAAATACCTGATCAATAAACATTTAGAAAATGTTTTAGAGTAAATAGTTGTAATTTAAAAGGAACTGAAGTCTTTAAAAACCTGATTTAGAACCAATAAATGGAATTGAGTATTTCTGTAAATGGTGTAAAATCATAAAAAGAATCAACAAGGTTATTAAATCTATTTTTAAATGTTTTACATCAAAGGTATGAGGTCATTATGAAAATATAAATGAAGATGGCGTCTGAGACTAAATGTAAAAGTTAGAACAGGAATGTGCTGGAAACTGATTTCATGTTCTTTTGTAAAAACGAGGCAGAAAATAATATTTTTTTCCTCTCAGCTCCTTTTCATTCCTATTTATTTTGTGTGAACATTCTGTTTGCTCTTGTTTTGAATGAAATAATAAAAAGTCAATCGATCATCGTCTTGTCTGATGATCATTTTGCTGCCTGATGCTGAAAGGCAGCAGGTGGAGGAGACAGTGGTCAGTGTGTTAATCACAGCATGATAAACCCTTTATAGATTTATAGCTTTATAGATTGGGGGGGGTCGGCGGTCGGACCGAGAGTCGCACATCTGACCCGCATTACCGTCTCCTCCTGAGCTGTAGCTCTTTAATTAAATCCACGTTGTCAGTGAGACATCATCCTCGTTATTACACGCTGAGATCCGATTACAGCTGACTGATGTTTTAGTGTCTGGAGCGAGTCGCTGCTAGAAACAGTTTAGCAGCGTATTTCTCCCCCGCCCCACTCCGTCTGGACGATGTCGGGGTGACCCATTAAAATGTATATTTTTGTACTTCTGGTTTCATGCGTTTCAGTGGTTGAACCACGGGGAGTCGTTCCGCGTCGTGGATTTACTATTTTTTCCCCTGAACCACACCGGTTCCTGGGATGTATCATGAGTCCTGAGCGCTTCTGGAGTGGGTCTCTGATGAAGCAGCGCTTCTGCTCGTTTGACGAGCCAACAGGTCGGACCCGTTCATAGATTTTGATGTGTCCCATTAAGATTTGTATTTTGGAGTATCTCTGGTCTAACGCATGAAGCACAAGGAGACTTTTTTCCTTCAAACAGCTGGTCGCACTGGTGCGACCTATATTTTTTAGTTGCACCTTTTAGAAATTTGGTCGCAGTCTAGAGCCCTGTATAGCTTACAGCCTTCTTTTGTAAAGAAAACTTTAAAAAACGTGTTTTAACTTTTCATAAAAATTAATTTGTAAGATTAACCTTTACAAATTGAATTCCAATTCATCTGGCCCCTTGTAGATTTCAAGAAAATATTTAGATAAATTAAATAGTAGCTGTTTGTGCATACTAAACTATATTGATGCAAATACAGTGGATCAAGCTTAAAGTGCCCATGTCATGGTTTTCCGTGTTTTCTGACTTACAGTGGGGCAAAAAAGTATTTGGTCAGCCACCGATTGTGCAAGTTCTCCCACTTAAAATGATGGCAGAGGTCAGTAATTTTCATCATAGGTACACTTCAACTGTGAGAGACAGAATGTGAAAAAAAAAATCCATGAATTCACATGGTAGGATTTTTAAAGAATTTATTTGTAAATTAGGGTGGAAAATAAGTATTTGGTCA
>SSNR01000309.1:22948-38074 GCA_006937965.1 Callopanchax toddi | reverse complement strand
CCCCCCCCCCCCCATGCTTCACAGTAGGTATGGTGTTCTTGGGATGCAACTCAGTATTCTTCTTCCTCCAAACACGACGAGTTGAGTTTAGACCAAAAAGTTCTACTTTGGTTTCATCTGACCACATGACATTCTCCCAATCCTCTGCTGTATCATCCATGTGCTCTCTGGCAAACTTCAGACGGGCCTGGACATGCACTGGCTTCAGCAGCGGAACACGTCTGGCACTGCAGGATTTGATTCCCTGCCGTTGTAGTGTGTTACTGATGGTGACCTTTGTTACTTTGGTCCCAGCTCTCTGCAGGTCATTCACCAGGTCCCCCCGTGTGGTTCTGGGATTTTTGCTCACCGTTCTCATGATCATTTTGACCCCACGGGATGAGATCTTGCGTGGAGCCCCAGATCGAGGGAGATTATCAGTGGTCTTGTATGTCTTCCATTTTCTGATAATTGCTCCCACAGTTGATTTTTTCACACCAAGCTGCTTGCCTATTGTAGATTCACTCTTCCCAGTCTGGTGCAGGTCTACAATTCTTTTTCTGGTGTCCTTCGAAAGCTCTTTGGTCTTGGCCATAGTGGAGTTTGGAGTCTGACTGTTTGAGGCTGTGGACAGGTGTCTTTTATACAGATAATGAGTTCAAACAGGTGCCATTAATACAGGTAACGAGTGGAGGACAGAAAAGCTTCTTAAAGAAGTCGTTACAGGTCTGTGAGAGCCAGAGATTTTCCTTGTTTGAAGTGACCAAATACTTATTTTCCACCCTAATTTACAAATAAATTCTTTAAAAATCCTACCATGTGAATTCATGGATTTTTTTTTCACATTCTGTCTCTCACAGTTGAAGTGTACCTATGATGAAAATTACTGACCTCTGCCATCATTTTAAGTGGGAGAACTTGCACAATCGGTGGCTGACCAAATACTTTTTTGCCCCACTGTATCTATCATGTTGCAACGTTGAGTTCTCACCTTAAACCTGCCAGAAAGTGCAAAAACGGCATCCATCTGTCTCTTAGTACAGCTAGTGAGAAGCTCTTCAAGATTTCAGACCTAGGTTTCAAACAGTTTTTTTCACTCCAGTCCGCTATGAGGTCATAGATAGGGCTGGGTATCGTAACACAGTACTACTGTGGTACCGACCGAAAACCTTCGGTAGGTACCGGTACCGAAAAAAAAAAGTTTTTCGATACTACGTTTCGGTACTTTTACAATAAAATGTCCCTTTAAATGCGCCGCTCCAGCCCTGCTCTGGTCAGCGCACACACAGGCTGAGGGACACACACAGCCCCTCCCTCTGCTCCCCTCTCCTCTCCCCTCCTTTCAACAGCTACGGTGAAAAAAAAAAAAAAGTCAGATGCGAGCCATGACCCAGGTCTGGAGAAGCGGAGGGAGACGAAGCGAGACCTTCCTCTCTTGTTTAAACACTCTCGTTGGTACCGACCGGACCGTCAGAACGGCAGATTAAAAATATCTGTCCCGAACACCGTGTTTAACCCCGCAGCTCTGTTTTCACCTGCTGAGGCGTCGGAGCTGCAACCTCCTCAGTACGACGCAGAACACATGCACAGTTTTTTTAATTGCATTTTAAAAATCTGCGAGGCCACAAGACGTACTTGTTTTATTTAGGAGGATTTACTTTTTATTATAGGTTCTGTTATCAGCAACGATGTGTGGAGGGTTTTCCTCATTCAGGTTTTCCTGTGCCCCCATCCTGGCACCTCCAGACTAACACTAGTTTCTGGTCGACCTGAATCCGTGTACTCTTTATTAGCAAAAAGGGAATGATGAAATAATGAAAACGGATCCGTTTTCCTGTATTTCTGATTGTTTTTCCATAACAAAAAACAAATAACTCTTAAATCTGGATATTCAGTTTCCCTTTCAGAAACAAACCAACAAAAGAAAGAGTTAATGGATTGTATGACAGCCTTAGTTAGTTCCAGAGGGAAGAGATAAATAAATAATAATAATAAATGCATAAATATGCCATAAAACTGTTTTTTTTTTTTTGTTTAATTAAAAAAAAAACTTTAAGTACTTGTTATTTTTCTCTAAGAATTACACATATAGGTATCGAAAAAAGTATCGTTAAGGTACCGGTATCGAAAACCAGGTATCGTTAAAGTAGTAGTATCGAAAAATATTTAACGATACCCAGCCCTTGTCATAGTGATCCGGACTTGCTTATATGGTAAATTCTCCGCCCACGTGCACGTTCACGACACCTGGAGCGAGGCAGTGCCGCGACGGCACTGCCCCCTACTGCAGCAGAAGTGTCAGGCTGCCAAATAAGGAGAAACCCAGCAGAACCGGAAGGCGGCGCATTCTTCTGATCTCTGAGCAGACCCTCCAGGAAGTTGCGATGTTGCGATTGCAACTATTAACGCAAATTCAACCATTTGCCGCAACTTTGTTGCGGCCTTGCAATTTTCACCAATCATCGCAACTTTTCCGCAAATTTGACCAATCATCTTTGTTTTTGTCGGATTTCGTCATCTTCTTTGCCCAATCAGAGCCACTCAGATAAGTTTTGACCAATCCCATTGCCTCCAGCTGCATTTGCTTCCGGTTTTTGAGCCGAACCGCTAAACTCCGGTCAGTTTCCATCAGATATTACGGCTAAAATGCGAGCAAATCAATTTCCTAAAGTATTACACAAGAGTGGTGGAAAGCTGTTCTGAACCAAACACGTCGTGGTGGTGGATTATACACGAAAATTGTTGCTTGACAAGAACTTTTTGACCGCAAAACATGGAGGAGATTAGCTGAAAAGAGGAGCAAAGACGGGCTGGGGTCTGATACGACGAGGTGAGTTCTGTTTAATGTCCGTATTTGGACAATGTGAGAAACTATATTTAAAAAGAACTGATGCGTGTCCTAAACTGTGTGCTGAGCCGGCGGATTTGCTATTCTGTGAAAAATATTTAAAATAAATCGGACTGTCAGCGTTAACGTGAATTCCTTTGAACGTTGTTTATTTTTTAAACACGCGATTAACCACGTGACGTTTCTATTCAGTGTGCACGAGGAACCGCTTGTCTTTTCTAAACTTATTCTGCTGAACCAGTGAACCTTTGAGGTGAATCTCTGAAAGTGAAAGTAAAGTCGCTCACGCTGTAACATCTGAGTGACGCTGAGACAGGCTGTCAGCTGTGTTGTCATGGAGATTAGGAGATTACATCATCTTGTGGTCTTTATTTTATGATTAAACAGTGCATACAGTGTGTGTGTGTAAAGAGGTTAACTGTGTGTGCATATAAACGAAATAAAACCTTAAACAAAATTAAAAAATGATTGAAAAAAATCGCAACTTTGACCGCAACTTTTAGAAAAATGTGCTTCGAAATCAGTCATTTTAGATCGCAACAATCACAAAAAATCCTCGCAACTTCCTGGAGGGACTGTCTGAGTTGCTCTTTAGGAAATAATTACAGCGTATTTTGAGTTATAATGGTGCAACGCTAATCTAGAGGCATCAAAGATTACACCTGTTTAATATAAAGTGATTTAAATATCGAGTCATGGGCACTTTAAAGGTAAATACATTTACTGGTATATACTTATCTTATTTTATACTTATATCTGGCCAGTTAAACCTGTAAGGTAATAAACAAATTAAGTTGTGCTTCAAGAAAACCTTAAACTACCTGCTAGATTCAGCTTGTTATTTAAAGCAGCACTCTGGATTATTTCAGCAAGAGAGCAGTTTTTGAATCTAACGTCCAAAGGCTCCTCCTCAAAACATCTCGACACGCGCGTCCGGTCGCGTGTGCGCGCATGCACACGGCGCACATACGTTGCGGGCATGAACTGTACAGCTCAATGTGTAGGGTTTAATCACTCACAGTTCACAATCTTATTCCAACACTACGAGGGTCTGATGAGCCCTCTCTGTCCCTGCTGCTTCTGATATTAGCTCTGTTAGCAGAGAGCTGCTGCTGGACTCTGAAGCTGAACTTGACTCGGCCCTGGATGAACTTTCTGACCAAAATAAACGCATAATCCTGTCAAGCCTTGACATTCTGTGAGGTGAAAGGTTTAAAAATAAAAATAAATCCATCTTTAGCTGGGAAATGGGTAGGTTTTTAGTAGAAATGAGCTGTGAGTCCTCAGTGAACGAGCTGTGGCAAACAGAGAAACACACGGAGCGTCCTGTACGAGAGCGCCCCCTACTGGTACAGGTTTGGTCGATGCGCGTGCATGTTGAGAGAATGCAGACATTTGAATTTCATTGGCTGAAAAATGACGGCGGCAAGAAAAAATGGAAAGGGGTCTCTAGGAGGAAGGAGGGTCTTAATCAGAATGACAGATGTTGTGGAACTCAACCCATAGATCATAGTTTAGACCTGAAATATCATTTAAAACATTTAGAAAACTTTAATACAAAGAAAAATAATCCAGAGAGCCGCTTTAATGTAGTTAGATCAAGAGAGACACTGCTGCAGATTGGTGGCAAATTAACAGCAAAAAGTTGTTTCAACTACCTGAAGCTCCTCCCAAAGCCAAACCTTCTTAAGCTGTGACGTTTTCTTAGCTGGAGGAGGAGAGGCTGCTAACCTGCTGGTTCATTTTAAATCATGTCTCCTCTGGTTGTCAACTAATGGCTCAAGGCTTTAGAATTTCTATGCATTGAAAAAACTCAAAAACCTAGATCCTGCCTGACCACATTCCTGCCTGACCAGATCCCCCCCAAAGTTGACAAGTGTCAACTGGAAAAGTTTTTATGTTACATCCAGAGACTTGGGCTCCCATAGATAAGCTAATGGCTTTTGTGAATAAATTTGTGTGAGTGTTCAAAAGGAATTGGTATATTTGCAAAACAAAGACAGGAGGGGTTACTACAAGATAGTAATTTCAAACCAACATTGTTGACATTTAAAAACGCTGAGGTGATACATTTAATATAAATAAAAACATTTTCTTGTGAATTAAAAAAAATCAAACTGAGTAAAATAATTAAATTAACAAGGGCTAAAGTATAAAGTTCACTCTAGGCTCTGTGTCCTAAACTTATGTCATTAATGGCATTTTTTCCCCTTACAGTATTTCTACTTTTATACTTTAAATAAATATATAAATATTAGGGATGGGACGAAATACCGTTTGGCGAAATTTCGCGATATAAAACGTGACGAAATGCATCGAGTTGAAAAAAAATGAATCGCGAAATAAACACTAGATGGCGCTGCTGCGTGAGTAGTAGTAATGAGTAGTAGTAATGCAGGCAATTTAGGGTTGACATCGAGCATCAGCTGCTGAACAGAATCGGGTGATGTCCATGAAAAAAAAAACGTGATCTGCCAAGACTGAACAAGGTATTTCACAGCTGATCATGCAGCCTGCAGACCCTCTGTGTGCAGTGTCGCGTCTCTCCCTCTCCTCCCTGCTGTCCCGGAGCACAGCGCCGGAAATGAAAGTGAAAGTATATCTGCCGAACTTTTACTCCATCAGAGTGATGTAAACTTTGCATCCTGCAACAAAAACTACCGTGGAAATACCGGAGGAAGTTCGTTAAAATACAACACGGTGGATTTAAAGGTGTTGGAGTGAGGTGAGTTTTCATGTCTCACTGCAGAAATCAACAGGCAGACACATCTACACTCACTCATCTATATGAGCCAGACGTCAGGACGCTGAACAAATAAACTGTAAAATAATTAAAGTCCTCTAGATGAGAAGCTGCTGGGTTCAGCCCTCTAGGACCTGATATGGCTGACCAATAAATGAACCTATTATTAGTAATAATAATAATAATCTGACAACACACAAAGTTGTGAGATTAATATTATTATTTTGCGTTTTCTGAACTATTTAATCTGCTTAGAGTTTTAATGTTTTAAATCAGTTTTATTGTTACTGACAGCAGCTAGATTGAAGTTTCAGATTCCCTTTTGACAGAACGCTGCAGCATGTTGGAGTAGATTCTCTGTCATCCTGGACATGATCATGTTCAGTTTGAATTGAAGACAGCTGAATTTTCCAGTTATTTTGAAGACTCATTGTCTCCCATTAAAGAGCCTCCTTCAGTTTTAAACCTTGGGTTGAGAGTAGGAGGTTTAGAAGTCGTGATCAGAAACAAACCTGAGATAACAACCTAGGGTTAGAGCAGCACTAAGGGAGTGTTCTGGTTTGTGTTTGGCCTGTTAGGCCGTGTGTTTCCCCGTGTGCAACTGAAACAAAAATAAACAAGTTGGTATTATACAGTAATATTTTTTATTTTTTCTTCTTCTTGATATATCGTGAAATATCGTATCGTGACTCTGACATATCGAGGTGCATCGTATCGTGAGTTTAAGTGTATCGTCCCATCCCTAATAAATATATATATATATATATATATATATATATATATATATATATATATACACATATACAGTGAATGCAGAATTATTAGGCAAATGAGTTTTTTGACCACATCATCCTCTTTATGCATGTTGTCTTACTCCAAGCTGTATAGGCTCAAAGCCTACTACCAATTAAGCATTTCAGGTGATGTGCATCTCTGTAATGAGAAGGGGTGTGGTCTAATGACATCAACACCCTATATCAGGTGTGCATAATTATTAGGCAACTTAACAAAAACAAATATACACTGTGTGCAGAATTATTAGGCAAATGAGTATTTTGACCACAGCATCCTCTTTATGCATGTTGTCTTACTCCAACCTGTATAGGCTCAAAGCCTACTACCAATTAAGCATATCAGGTGATGTGCATCTCTGTAATGAGAAGGGGTGTGGTCTAATGACATCAACATCCTATATCAGGTGTGCATAATTATTAGGCAACTTCCTTTCCTTTGGCAAAATGGGTCAAAAGAAGGACTTGACAGGCTCAGAAAAGTCAAAAATAGTGAGATATCTTGCAGAGGGATGCAGTACACTTAAAATTGCAAAGCTTCTGAAGCGTGGTCATCGAACAATCAAGCGTTTCATTCAAAATAGTCAACAGGGTCGCAAGAAGCGTGTGGAAAAACCAAGGCGCAAAATAACTGCCCATGAACTGAGAAGAGTCAAGCGTGCAGCTGCCAAGATGCCACTTGCCACCAGTTTGGCCATATTTCAGAGCTGCAACATCACTGGAGTGCCCAAAAGCACAAGGTGTGCAATACTCAGAGACATGGCCAAGGTAAGAAAGGCTGAAAGACGACCACCACTGAACAAGACACACAAGCTGAAACGTCAGGACTGGGCCAAGAAATATCTCAAGACTGATTTTTCTAAGGTTTTATGGACTGATGAAATGAGAGTGAGTCTTGATGGGCCAGATGGATGGGCCCGTGGCTGGACTGGTAAAGGGCAGAGAGCTCCAGTCCGACTCAGACGCCAGCAAGGTGGAGGTGGAGTACTCGTTTGGGCTGGTATCATCAAAGATGAGCTTGTGGGGCCTTTTCGGGTTGAGGATGGAGTCGAGCTCAACTCCCAGTCCTACTGCCAGTTTCTGGAAGACACCTTCTTCAAGCAGTGGTACAGGAAGAAGTCTGCATCCTTCAAGAAAAACATGATTTTCATGCAGGAATATGCTCCATCACACGCGTCCAAGTACTCCACAGCGTGGCTGGCGAGAAAGGGTATAAAAGAAGGAAAACTAATGACGTGGCCTCCTTGTTCACCTGATCTGAACCCATTGAGAACCTGTGGTCCATCATCAAATGTGAGATTTACAAAGAGGGAAACCAGTACACCTCTCTGAACAGTGTCTGGGAGGCTGTGGTTGCTGCTGCACGCAATGTTGATGGTGAACAGATCAAAACACTGACAGAATCCATGGATGGCAGGCTTTTGAGTGTCCTTGCAAAGAAAGGTGGCTATATTGGTCACTGATTTGTTTTTGTTTTGGAATGTCAGAAATGTATATTTCTGAATGTGGAGATGTTAACATTGGTTTCACTGGTAAAAATAAATCATTGAAATGGGTATTGTTACGTCCCTAAAAAAGTCTAGGAGAACATAAAATAAATAACCCAAGGGACTAACACAAAGAGCCAGATACAACAGGTGTCAATTTGAGTAAAGAATGTTTTTATTAATAATGATGCTGGAAGAGGAACAGCTAAACCAAAAGAAATTCCCTATAATAAATACTAAACCAAAATCACCCAAAAGGGGAAAACACTAAGGAGAAATTAAAACACTCTTCAAAAGGGATAAGTAAACTAAAAGAGACCACAAAGGCTATAACCAAACTAAAGGAGACCAAAAAATGGCTACAAGTAAACTAAGAGTCCAAGAATGGTTCCAAGTAAACTAAAGGAGACCAAAAGGGTTTTAACTAACTAAAGGAGACCTTTAAAAAGAGGTTATGAGAAGGACTAAATGAGGTAACAACTAAGTTTAACAAAAACCTAAAACAAAGGTTATGCTCCAAAAGGGCTTTAACTAAATAACCTTCACAAACAAAAGTGCAGCTAAACTATTAATTCAGGCTTCAGAACAACTAGAGATCAGCGCTAAGGGGGAAACAGCAAAGATCTGCTCCCCTGAGCTGTTTGTCAGCTCTGCCTTTTGTAGCTGTGGCTGATAGCTGATCAGCCACAGCTGTGAGGCTCCTCAGAGGGAGCAGCAAGGGGGCGGAGCAGCAGGCTGCAGACAGTGTCCTGGTGCAGGATGCAGGACCAAAATGGAGGGACACATAACAGGTATATATTTGTTTTTGTTAAGTTGCCTAATAATTATGCACACCTGATATAGGGTGTTGATGTCATTAGACCACACCCCTTCTCATTACAGAGATGCACATCACCTGATATGCTTAATTGGTAGTAGGCTTTGAGCCTATACAGCTTGGAGTAAGACAACATGCATAAAGAGGATGATGTGGTCAAAAAACTCATTTGCCTAATAATTCTGCACTCCCTGTATATCTATCGATACGTAGACAGGAGCCTCGATAGAAAAGAAAACGGGTTGATAAAAAGTTCAATAAAAAAAGTTTCCTGTCTTTTTTCATTTCATCCAACCAGGTAACGTGACACTAGAGTCATTACTTACTCCTAACCAATCAGAAACACAGACCCAGGCTACTCAGTCACTAAGCCCCTCCCCTCTCAGACCAAAACAGAGCAGGTAACTTACAGAGGAGCTTAAGGCAGAGGAAACTGTTCCAAAAATGGTTTTAGTAGCTCAACCGCAAATTTCCAACAAAAACCAAATAGTGGTCGTTTGCAAAGTTAGCAGAGAATCTATAAAAACCAAGTCTGGTAACACAACCAGCTGGTTTTATCATCTTATGCTGGGCTTACACCTAACGATTTTCACGGTCGCAGACTAAAGACTGCCAGTCTTTAGGAATCGTACTGGATTCTCTGCGCGCTCCCGTCGTTGCGGTCGTTAGATGTAAGGGGGTAAACTGCAGTCGGCGACCCGATTTATGCCAGTCTTTCTCCAGTCTTTCATATCCAACCTGCTAGATATTTTTTATAGTCGGAGTGTAGTCGGAGTGACGTACAACAAGCAAAAACCAATAGGATTCATTCTCACTGCAGAACCAGGAAGCCCTGTCAGTCATAACCCAACAAAACAAGACCTTGCTTTCCCCGTTTATGTAGCCAAGATCGTGCCCATATTCTCTGACGCTTTCTCTTCTTTTTCTTTTCACTACAAACGACTGCAGTGGCAAAAGCTAAAGTAGCTAAAAGCTGCTTCTCTTCCATTTTTAACTTCTGCAGAGTGTAATAACTTGGGAACTGGACTTAACTGTTATTATATCCATAACAGCAAATGAGGAGACCCAGCGTTCATCTTGGGAAACTTTATTGACAACACAAAACCCGGACATTCTCCGTCACAACAGGAAAAATTTGGATAATAAAATCACCACTAGATGGCACTGTGTAACCACAAATAAAATAGAATTGCCCAGCAGAACAATTATACTCTCTTTCAACTTAATATCAACATAATATAGTATCACTATATCACACAGAGCATGATGGGAGGAATTTTGCGGGAATGAAATCCTAACACAATCTAGTTGCAGTCTTGTAATTAGTGTTCCTACAAGATTCAGTCTTTATAAAATCTTTAGTCTGAGACTAGTCTAGGACTAAAGACTGTTAACCCGAGTCTTTAAATGTGAGCTGATAATCTTTTAGAGTCTTTTCAAAATCTTGTCAAAGTCTTTAGGTGTAAGCCCAGCATAAGCTGCTCAAAGCCGCAGGACGAGCTGCGTGTCGGCTCCACAGAGGAGGAGCAGGAGGTGGTGAAGAAATTCTCCGTTTGCAGCACAAAGCGAATCAACCTGGGATTACTTGCTTCTGATAAACGCGACAACCCCGAAATGACTCGAAGGACTTGAAGCCTGGACTCAGGACCAGTGTTGGTAACTCCGTTCTTTTATCGGTAACGGACTAATCTAACTAATTACCGATTCCGTCATGAGAACGGCGTTTCCGTTACTGAGCGTGAAATGCGGTGCGTTACTTTTATAATGTTCTCTCCAACAATGCGTCCGTAGGTTCAGTCCTCTGAGCTTTATTTAGAACAATAGGAGCTGCTGTCGGCTGTAGCCGCACCAAAAACAGTCTAAAACAGTTAAAAACAACTGAACAGAGCTGTTTCCTGCTCTCTGTCGCTCCTGCAGCAGCAGTACGTCTCTCACACACGCGCGCTCCGCCCCGTTTCTAGGGGTGTGCCGATTCACTAAAAATCGATTAGTCGTGATTTAAAATGCTCCAAATCGATTCCGTTTCATAAGTGTTCAAAATCGATTATTTTTATTTATTTTTATTTATTTAAAATTATGGGAACATAAAATGCCGCCCGGACATTTTTTGGGGACGGACCGCCGGAAACACAAGATGGCTTCCGCTTGTAGATCAACAGCGCGAAATTCATTCAGTAGGTATAAGGCAGGCGTCTGGAAATATTTTAGTTTTTATAATAACATGAACGGAAAAGACCTGAGAAGATTTATTCCCTGTTACGTGAAGAAAAGTAAAATATAATGATACGAACGAGCGTCAGTGCTTCCCCCGTTAACACTGTGGGTACGAGGAGATGAAGCCATCAGCTGTTGCTCCAATCAGTGAATATTTGAGGAAGGATTCAAACTTTACACAACTCCGAAAGGGAAAAGGATTTACATCCATATGCGCTGTTAACAACCAGGGCTTTCACACTGTAATGCGGCCGCTGGAGTCCAGGTAAGAACTTCTTAGACAGGAAGTTGTAAGTTTACCATCCTGAGGCTGATGACAGCAGTGCTGATGATGAGAGGCTGTAGGAACACATTTACTGCTGATTTTCTCTTCTATATCCTGGTATTAATAGTTTAAATTTATTTTATCAGTTTAACTATTATTTCAAAATGTTTCCACCAGTGTTATTAGAGTCACTGTTAGTGAATTTGTTAAAACTACTTTAATTGTGGGGAAATATATTTTATTTGATGGATTTAAATTTGGATATATATTTTTTATTGTTGCTGAATAGGTGAGATCTTGTATTTTTCAAAAGAAATAATCTAGAGCTGCTGGTACAAAAACTGTGAACGTTGGAAAGGATTTAGGTTAAAGGAAGTTTAACTGATCACCAGAGGAACTTCTTTCCCTGCAGATGTCAGCTTTTTGTAGGAATTTATTTTTCTAATTACTTTGATAAAGCAAATATTTTGCACTTTAGTTGTCAAAGGAGCATCTTTGTTGTTGTTTTGTTTCTATTTCTAACGCACTATGAAACATAATTTGGACGTGTTGGTGTTATTTGTGGTTTCACAAAAATAAAATATATTTCATTAAATTATTTACATACATTAATGGAAACTAAATGGATTTAAAATGAGAAAATAGCTATTCAAGGAAATGAAGGAAAAAAAATCCTAAATGGGGAAAAAAGTGACGCGACAAAAAATGTAAAAATTGTTTTAAAATCGAATCGTTTTAAAATCGAATCGTAGCACCTGAATCGTAATCGAATCGAATCGTGAGGCACCCAAGATTGCACACCCCTACCCGTTTCCCCATCAGCTGTTCTCATGCGACTCTGCTGTTTTCACACAAAGCAGAAAAGGACAGCGTCTCAACTTCCAAGCATAGTTTGAGAACAAAGGATAACCAGACTATTACGGTATTAATTGATGAAATAAACTGTGCACTCTGAACGCACCGTCCCCATGCACAAACTGCTTGTGCGCGCAGCCGCGCACACACAAACGCCAGCGATGCAGCAGGGCAGTCTGCAGCATTAGGGTGAAAAGTTGTCATCTTCAAGGTGGAGATTTATCCACTACTTCAACTTCAGAGGTAAAAGACCAGAATGTGTTTGTGAGGTGTCATTATGTCCAGGAGTTTCTGTTTCTTTTAAATTTATTCATAAAAACTGCTCAGAAAAATCTTAATTCTTTGATATACCACAACTTTTTTTAAAAATAGTAACGCAAAAATTATTTTCCCTGGTAACTAGTGACTTTTGTTATTTAAGTAATTCTGTACCTAACTCAGTTACTTTTTAGAACAAGTAGTGAGTAGCTATAACTAATTACTTTTTTAAAGTAACGTTCCCAACACTGCTCAGGACGCACCGACACATCTGAGATTCAGATGAACCAGACCCGAGTTGTTAATTTGTTTTTTTTGGGGGAGGACTATAAAAAGTTGATCCTCTGAGCGGCCCAACTGCTTCTCCTGGTTCAAATACGGGATCATTAATCACTCAAAGTTGATCAATCATGTCCTAAAATAATAAACCAACACCAGTCCTCAGTGTCAGATGGGAGGGCGGAAAGGAGGGGGGGGGGGGGCTTGCGCCTCACGCTGACCTCTGCATTTCATGAGCCGGCAACACTTTTCCTGCATCTAAACTTATCAAACCTTTTTTTAGTCAGAAAAAATTCAAAATGATTGTTTTTTATATTTATGACACAAGTTTCCCCCCCCCCCTCTCTCTCTGCTGTCGACTCATCCTGATCAATTAACTTAATTATTCAGGACGACCAGAGACCTCAGATTAAAATGTTTGAATAAAAGATTAAAATGAATTCAATTTTTATGTTCTTTATTTTATGTGTTGTTTATTTAAATTAATTAATTAAGGAATAACATAAAATGACCAGGGCTGCACTTATAATATATTTTCTACATGTTTTAATATTTTCAATAATATCAATTATCGATCAATATGAATTTTTTTTTTTTCATCAATAGGCTTTTTTCTATATCGTTCAGGCCTATGGCCAAGGTTACAAGAAAATCTCTGCTGCACTTAATTTTCCTAAGAGCACCGTGCCCTCTATAATCCTTAAATGGAAGACGTTTGGGACGACCAAAACCTTTCCTAGAGCTGGCCGTCCGGCCAAGCTGAGCCATCGGGGGAGAAGAGTCTTGGTGAGAGAGGTAAGAAGAACCCAAAGATCACTGTGGCTGAGCTCCAGAGATGCAGTCGGGAGATGGGAGAAAGTTGTAGAAAGTCAACCATCACTGCAGCCCTCCACCAGTCGAGGCTTTATGGCAGAGTGGCCCGATGGAAGCCTCTCCTCAGTGCAAGACACGTGAAAGCCAGCTAAAAACACCTGAAGGACTCCAAGGTGGTGAGAAATAAGATTCTCTGGTCTGATGAGACCAAGATGGAACTTTTTGGCCTAAATTCTAAGCGGTATGTGTGGAGAAAACCAGGTACTGCTCACCACCTGTCCAACACAGTCCCAACAGTGAAGCATGGTGGTGGCAGCATCAGCATGCTGAGGGAAAATGAATGCTGCCAAGTACAGGGATACAGGGATATCCTGGACAAAAACTTTCACCAGAGTGCTCGGGACCTCAGACTGGGCTGAAGGTTTACCTTCCAACAGGACAATGACCCTAAGCACACAGCTAAAATAACAAAGGAGTGGCTTCATGACAACTCTGTGACTGTTCTTGAATGGCCCAGCCAGAGCCCTGACTTAAACCCAGTTGAGAATCTCTGGAGAGACCTAAAAATGGCCGTCCACCAGCGTTTACCATCCAACCTGACAGAACTGGAGAGGATCCCCAAATCCAGGTGTGAAAAATTTGTTGCATCTTTCCCAAAAAGACTCATGGATGTATTAGATCAAAAGGGTGCTTCTATTAAACACTGAGCAAAGGGTCTGAATACTTTGGAGCATGTGTGATATTTCAGTTTTTCATTTTTAATCTGCAAAAAAGCCAACAATTCTGTGTTTTCCTGTCAATATGGGGTGCTGTGTGAACATTAATGAGGAAAAAGAATGAACTTAGAAGATTTTATCAAATGGCTGCAATATAACAAAGAGTAAAAAGTTTTAAGGGGGTCTGAATACTTTTCGTACCCACTGTATACAGACCAACAACCACACCATGTTCAAAGTCTCTTTAATCTTTCTACTTGTCTGTTCTAATGCTCTGTTTGAACCTTAGCAGGATGTCTGTTGTATGATTGTACCTAATGAAGTGGTCAGTGAATGTCTATTCACAATGAAAACTTTATGAAGAAATTACCACAGCTTTGTTTAACATGTTGTTAATCAGAGGAACCTTGTCAGTTTGGTTTGAGAGCCAGAAGCTCAGCAGGATTCCTAACAGATCTTTCTCATTATCAAAAGGACCTTTGACTTGATCATTTATCATAAAGCCATCATTTAAAATTTATACTGTGATAAAATGTCATGTCATGTCTCTACGCTCTCTCACCTAACTCTCCTCCCCCCTCTACTGGGAGTGAAGGTCGGTCAGCTGTGCCGTGTCCTTGCTGCTGGTGGAGATCCTGACCCCCCCACCCCACCCTCCTTGATGTGTTTTTCGGTTGTTGTGACTGTGTGTAATATGCTACTCCCTCCCTCCATTTTGTTTACATTTTCTTCTGCTCCCATCTTTATTTTTTTGCCCAAATATTGTATTGAAGTTTGTCCCAATATTTCTGCCCGAGACTTTAGTTCCTTACACAAGCCAATGCCCCACTTTATCTCATAATTTACAATGTAGATCCCCTGATGGTACCCCAAATCTTGCCCAAATATTGTATCTGGTACCCCCAAATCTCTGTTTTGCCCAAGCCCAAGTAAATGTCCCACTTTAACTCATAATTTACAATGTAGATCCCCTGAAGGTACCCCAAATCTTGCCCAAATATTGTATCTGGTACCCCCAAATCTCTGTTTTGTTTTTTATTTTCAATGTTTTCTCTGTTTTG
>SSNR01000308.1:745699-757783 GCA_006937965.1 Callopanchax toddi | reverse complement strand
GCCAAAACTTTTGAGGAACATGTGGAAGGGCTAAGGAAGGTTTTAAGGGCTCTTCAAAAACACGGCATAAAGCTCAGACCTACCAAGTGTGAATTATTCAAGAAGGAAGTGCGCTATGTTGGAAGGTTGGTGTCAGCTGATGGTGTGCGTGTTGACCCTAAAGACATAGCAGCTGTCCAGGCTCTAAGGGAGAAGACACCAGCTACAGTCGGAGATGTTCGTAAACTGTTAGGTTTTCTGAGCTACTACAGAGCTTATGTGCAGGACTTTGCCAGAACTGCCAAGCCACTGTATGATTTGTTACAAATCAAAGGAAACCATGCTGTTCACCTTCATAATAAAACCAGTAAAGGAAAATCTGGACAGCTGTCATCAAAAGTTCCTGTTCAGTGGACTCAAGAACATCAGTGTGTTCTGGATAAGCTAATTCACATCCTGTCCTCTCCACCTGTGCTAGCTTATCCCAACTTTGACCACCCTTTTGTACTACACACAGATGCATCAGCTGAAGGCCTTGGAGCAGTGTTATACCAACGCCAGGATGGAAAGTTGAAAGTCATTGCATATGGATCAAGAACACTGTCTCCTACAGAGAAGAGGTACCACATGCATTCAGGGAAACTCGAATTTCTCGCTTTGAAGTGGGCTGTATGTGAGAAGTTTCGCGACTACCTTTTCTATGCTCCCTCTTTTACCATCTATACAGACAACAACCCCCTGACTTATGTTATGAGCACGGCCAAACTAAATGCCGTAGGCCACAGGTGGGTTGGGGAGTTGGCTGATTTCTGTTTTGAGATCAAGTACAGGCCAGGTAGAGTCAACAATGATGCAGACACTCTCTCCAGACTGCCACTGGACATTGCTGAGTATGTTGATGAATGTACAGAGGAACTTTCAAGAGACACCATTCAAGCAACATGGGAAGGAACCCAGGCTGCCCGAGAAAATGAAGTGGCTTATATTGCTATGCTGAACCTGTCACATCAAGACTTGGAGCCTTGCATGCTGGGAACACAGCCTTTCATAAGTCACGAAGAACTAAAGCAAGCACAAAGAGAAGACAAAGTAATAGGTGAGGTCATCAGGCTGAAAGAAAGCAACACAAAGCTCACAAGTCACATAAGGAAAAACACAAGCACTCCTGTGAAGAGGCTGCTGCATGAGTGGGATAAGCTCCACTTTGAAAATGACCTGCTATATAGAAGGACAATGCAGAGACAACAGCTGGTTGTACCTGAAAAGTATAAAGCTATCGCCTTGAAATACCTGCATGACGAAATGGGCCATGTTGGCACAGAGAGAGTTACTAACTTGGCAAGAGACAGATTCTATTGGCCATACATGAAGAAAGAAATTGAGGCCTATGTAACTAGAAAGTGCCCTTGTATCAAGCGAAAGAAGCCTGTGGCTCATGTGAGGGCTCCCATGGGCTCGATCACCACCACAGCCCCCTTGGAACTGGTGTCCATTGATTACTTGCACCTAGAGTCAAGTGCAGGAGGCTTTGAATATATCTTGGTGGTGGTCGACCACTTTACTCGATTTGCTCAGGCCTACCCTACTCGCAATAAATCTGGAAGAACTGCTGCAGAAAAGTTGTTCAATGACTTCATCCCACGGTTTGGTTACCCACAAAAGCTCCATCATGATCAGGGCCGTGAGTTTGAGAATAACCTTTTCAAGACCCTGCAACAGCTCACAGGAGTAGGACACTCTAGGACCACACCCTACCATCCTCAGGGTAATCCAGCAGAAAGGTTTAACAGAACTCTCTTGCAGCTACTTCGCACCTTGATGGACCAAGAGAAAATTAGATGGAAAGATCACTTACCCCAAATGGTCCATGCCTATAACTGCACAAGGCATGAGGCAACTGGATATTCACCCTTCTACTTGCTGTATGGACGTCATCCCCGTCTGCCAGTAGATCTTCTATTTGGCCTGAAGATGGAGGGAGAAGCCGTGTCTCCAAGAGGATATGCAGAAAAGTGGGCAGCCAGGATGGAACAAGCATACAGACTGGCCTCTGAGAATAGCAATCGCTCCAGTGCAAGAGGGAAACAGTACTATGATCGTCAGCTTAAAGGAGTTGTCCTTCAGCCAGGAGACCGTGTATTAGTACGCAATCTGGGTGAGAGAGGGGGTCCAGGAAAACTAAGATCCTACTGGGAAGACACAGTGTACATTGTGAAAGAACAAATGAACAATGGGCCTGTGTATAAAGTGTCCTCAGAAAAGAACAATGGTGGGACTCGTACTTTACACCGTAATCTTCTACATCTAGTTAATGATCTGCCTGTTGACATGCCACCATGTCCTTCAGAGCTGAAAAGAATCAAAGGAGAAAACAACTCACCTTCTCACTCACAAACCAGAAAACCAAAGTCAAGGAAAGAAAGGGGGAAATTATCCATCAGCAGTGATGTGTCATCTTCAGATGAAGAAGAGGATGGCTACTGGATCCAAATACCTGTGGGGCAGGAAGCTGCCAGTGTGCCTCATGAGGTCAATCAAGAAACGGAGGAAGCCTGTAGCCACGATCACTTCATACCAAGTGATGAAATGGAAAGAGACTTCTCCAATGAGGAGATGGCGGGATCATCAACCCTGAGTCAAGAGGATGAAGCAGGAACAGAGATGACTAAACCCCAGCTAGAGTCAAGTCCAACCAGGTCACAGGTGGAAAAGCCCCTGTTAGACCACTTAACTAGTGTTTATCAGCCAGCAGCTGATCAGTCCATGGATCAAAGGGCTGCAAGGAGATCCAACCGGGAGAGGAAACCTGTTCAGAGGTTGACATACGAGACTCTGGGAGATCCTACTTACCAGCCAAACTGCATGGCAAATTCTGCAAATATATGTGAGGGGGGGAATCCACAAGCAAGAGGGGTAGAACTTTATTATGTTCAGGCACCCCACCTTCCCTGGCCAACACCTCACATGGTGTGCCCATGCAAATGTTGGCCCTACCCTACTTACGTGCCATATGTCACCCATCCTAGTGTGTTTTGAAGAAAGGTGACATTGCTTTGAACTAGAACGGTTGAGTGTAATTGAAAATGTTAAGTTTTATTTTGTGATGTAATGCCAGGAGCCATTTTCTTTGTTGGGGAGTGTGTGACACACAAATAAATGTGGTCACAATTTGTGGTTAATGTTGGTTTACTGGGATATCATCCTAGGTTGTTGTGTAATAAGTTTTGAACACAAAAAGAATTGTAAATTCAGCCCAAAAGGACGTTTTTATTTCGGTCTTTATAGACCTATTTTCTGAAGGTGCAATACTCCTTAGCGCCAGTAGGGGGCAACAGGACACTTGGCAACCGTTGGTTCAGCTCTTTCCCCATTCTACAGCGAGGAGCTGACGCGATAACACCAAACTGATGTCCTGTCTGTTCATTTGCTGTTTTATCAGAATCTACCTGTTACATGGTTGCCTATCTGGGACCTGTAACAGTTATATTTAAACAAAAATCAGGAGGAGTTTTATAGCAGTGGCTGTAACCTCTCACCTTGTTTTTGGCACTCAGACATTATTCTGTTTGCTCCACAGCCGGACAGGACACGGGGTTATAAAAAAAGAAAGAAAGAAACCCAGACCCTAACCCTATCTGAAAAGGAAAACCAGTACCAAACCGAGCCGAACTCACACTAGTCTGAAAACACCAGAAGTGGACCTGCTGGACTTTGTCATTGGGAGTTTTAATCATCAGTGGACCTGTAACTTTGAGCTGGTCCAAACCACCAGGACTGCTCGCAGTCTAAGCTGCTTCCTGCTTAAATCTTGCCCAAATATTGTATCTGGCTCCCATCTTTATTTTTGGCCCAAATATTGTATTGAAGTTGCCCCAATATTTCTGCCCAAGACTTTAGTTCCTTACACAAGTCAATGTCCCACTATATCTCATAATTTACAATGTAGATCCCCTGATGGTACCCCAAATATTGTATCTGGTACCCCCAAATCTCTGTTTGGTTTTTTATTTTCAATTTTTTCTCTGTTTTTTGTTTTGTTTTTGTTTTTTTTATTGTCAAGCGCTTTGTGATGTATATCTGTGAAAGGCGCTATATAAATAAACTTTACTTACTTACTTACTTACTCCTGCTGCTGCCGCTTTGACCAAAGCATGCGCCCTCTGCTGGTGGAGTCGTGTAATTACTAGGCTGTGATTAAAAGACGACCCCCCTTTTTTAAATTATTTTCAATGAAAAACACCTGGTCTTATATTCAGGTCAATATGTTTTGGTATTTTTTTGTTATGAATAGACTTTTCAAAGAGTCAGCCTAGGTTGGGGATGGAATGTTGTGGTTAAGTTGTAATGACATCTTATGTTAGATTTAGCTGCACTTTTCATGTGCTTTGAGGCTTCATGTTTGGATTATTTCTCTTTCTGTCTTCTAGGGTTAATATGTTAACTGTTCAGCAGGAAATACAACAGAATTGTTAGAAAGTGCGCTTCTTGAATGGATATAGTGGGGATGTGTGGGAGCAGGCCAGGCTCAGGACGAGATAGTCTTAGATGGGCCCCATGGCCAAAAGCAGGATTTCTCCTTTTTCCCCTTGCTCATCCTCTCCAATCTTTCACTTTTCTCTCCAATACCTTTCCTCCCCTCTTCCTTTCCTCTCCACTGTTCTTCCTCTTTTCTGCTATTTCTTTTCTTTTTCTGTATGTAAAAATAAAATTCCAAAAGGCATTATTAACATGTCTGTCTGTCTCTCTCCTCTATCTGTCCAACCATCCATCCCCCCCTTACTCTCCTCTCCCATCATATTTCATGTTCTGGAAATTTCCCATAAAGCATTTTGTATTTTATTTTGAATATTTTCATCTAATCTGGGGAACTTGTGCACTAGTTACGTATTCTCTACTTTAAAGGAAAACATCAGCATGGTTTAGGCCTTAGCAGCGCTTTGCTGCCCGGGACTAATACATAGATGAACAAGAGGCCTTTGCAGCACTTTTGCTGTTCTGGCCTAATAAAATTTAACAAAAAAAAGGATGAATGTCAGAAGTCTTTGAGGGGCAGAGCACATGACTATGACATAGAAGCATTAGACAGTAAAGACCTGTATACCATAATGCTGGCTCAGTAATTTAAACAAAGGGGGCCCACTGCCTCTGTAGGGTTTGTTCAGACATAAAAAGAGGGAAAGCAGGCAACACAGCAGTGCAGCAACTGCAGCAGCTCACCGACAAGTATGTCTACCACTGACATGAGCATGGGCAAGGTATTTTTCAGAATCTTTTTTAACTTAAAATTGTAAATAATATGAATGATAGCATGTTTTGTGCTCTCTGAACTGATTTCATCTTGTTCCTCAGATCATCTTCTACGAGGACAGGAACTTCCAGGGTCGCTCCTATGAGTGCCTGAGCGACTGCTCCGACATGTCCTCCTACCTGAGCAGGTGCCACTCCTGCAGGGTGGAGAGCGGCTGCTTCATGGTCTACGACCGCACCAACTACATGGGGAACCAGTACTTCATGAGGAGGGGAGAGTACGCTGACTACATGAACATGATGGGATGGAGTGGTGCCATCAGGTCCTGTCGTATGATCCCCATGGTAGGTTTAAAGCAAAACACCCTCACACTCAATTCCAACCAGAAAACTGGAAACTCATCAAGTTTCTCTCCCCACACAGCACAGAGGCCAGTTCCGGATGAGGATCTACGAGAGGGAGAACTTCGGTGGTCAGATGTATGAGCTGATGGACGACTGTGACTCCATCATGGACCGTTACCGTATGTCTGACTGTATGTCCTGCAACGTGATGGACGGCCACTGGCTGATGTACGAGCAGCCCCACTACAGAGGCAGGATGATGTACATGAGGCCTGGAGAGTACAGGAGCTTCAGGGAGATGGGATATGGAGGCACCAGGTTCATGAGCATGAGGCGCATCACTGATATGTGCTAAACATCTGTATGGTCACTCTGAAATAAAAATAACAAAATGAAATGTCTTTTTTTAATACTTCAACTGAATAATTACAAATAAGACCAAATCAAAAGAAGCGTACCATCCTAGTTTGAGAAGAACAAATACTGTAGTTCTTTATTTTTTGAAAAAAAGTCAAAAACGTTAAATATAGATATTCTTGTTTCTGTGTTTTTATTGTGTCTTGATACTTTTCTATATCTTTGGAAAAAGCATCAAAGTCAGGAGAAAATCTCATATTTCCTAAAATGCTACTTTTAAGGAAGGGGGGGGTTAGTAACAGATAAGAAACATTGATTTGTCACAACTTAAGCTCTGATTTTTGTAAAAATAAAAATAAACAAACAAAACAAAAGTGATTTAAAAAATATTGATACATGGTTTTGGTGCAGGAAAAAGCTCTAGACATTTCACAGGACTCATCACATCCTGGACATAGCCTCTTCTAGCTGCTACCATCAGCCAGGAGATACAGAACAGTGAAAACCAGGACAAGTTATATAGGAATAGTTTTAATCCAAGAGCAATCCTTTCCTTCAATTCACAATCAAACTTCTAGTATCCTTCTTCAATGGGCAGTAGAGTCCTTAACTCAAGCAGTGCATTTGATCTATCCTGTCTTTTTCATTTACATATGTGGAACTCTTGTAAATGCTTTCTGATTTTGTTTTGGTAGTAATTCCCATCTCTGATTGTACACTGACACTGAGTCAACTGCACATTATTAATTTCATTGTTCCTTTGTGTAGTGGACATAAGGTCAACAGATGTCATTCCAGCCAAACCAACCATACAACACAATATCTCAATCAAAACTGACTCCCTATCTCTGGCTCCATCAAAGTAGCTCAAAATCTGGGTGTTGTGACTGACAACCAGCTGACCTTTAAAGATCATGTTGCTTCTTTATTGTGTATTCTGTACAGCGGGGATTCCAAAAGTGTGGTGCGCACACCCCTGGGGGTGCACGAGCTGCCGCTAAGGGGGTGTGTGAGATGAAAATGTAGTGGTAATAATTAACAATTAGTGTTTTCCCCACAGAATAAAGATGTGTAAATAAACATTTCATATTGTTATTGTGTGGAGCTTTGGAACAATATTTGGATGAACTCTGAGTCTTTTTTCACCCCCCACAGCGGTGAACATTCAGGGCTCAGAAACTGAAGTAGTGGATCCTTTAAGTCCCTGGGCGTCACTTCAACAACAAACTGAACTGGTCCCACAACACAGACGCTCTTTAGAAGAAGGGCCAAAGGGCTCCACCTCCTGAGGAGGCTGTGGTCCTTTGGAGTGAGCACCATCTGCTGAGGACTTCTGACCACTCTGTTGTTGTCTCTACTGTCCACTACGCTGTGGTCTGCTGGGGAGCAGCTGCTCCGACCGGGACCGAAGGAAACTGAACAGCTGGTCAGGAGAGCCAGCTCAGTTCTAGGCTGTCTGCTGGACTCTGTGGAGGAGGTGGTGAGAGAAGGATGTTGGTGAAGCTGACCTCCATCCACCTGCCTGTGAGGCTCTGAGCAGCTGCTTCAGTGGCAGACTGAAGTAAAACAGAGCGTTACCGTAGATCCTTTATCCCCACGGCTGTAAGGCTGGTTAGGTTCACTCTGATCTAACTCAGTAGGGTCTGACGGTCATATCGCTACATTTCTCTACAGTTTGTTAATTCACTATTACATTCTGTTTTTATATTTATATTCTAATTAGGGGTATCAGATTAGCACGTTAATTACGATTAATGAATTACATCCCTAATTAATGCGTTATGTTTTTAATTGTGTTAATCCCATTTTTAATCACTTGACTGTTTTTGCATGCAGTCTGCCGCTGCAGTGATGTGTGTGCGCTGAACTGGTCTCCTTGTGGTGTTTGTGTGTCACTGAGCAGCTCCCCTCACTTTCAGGAAGTGATCACGTGACCTATGTGTGACGCCGAGACAAAACAAACACAGCTGATGGCCATGTCGGTGTTATGATACCGGCGTCACCTTTTAGAGCGCTATTTATCTGAACCCACTGCAACAGGAAGTGCGAATAAAATGACCTGCTCATTTCACGAGCTACTCTGTAGTCAATAATCTTTACTCCTATAATGTTTTTATATAGATTAAAGTAAGTTTTAGGTTGTAAGATTAGTTTGACCTCTGTATGAGCCGTAAGCAGAGGTCTAAACAGAGCAGTTAGTACATTATTATTGGCTAACACTCCCACAGTAAGAGCTGTTTTCTCCCTAGCTATAATAAGAGATAGCCAGGAAAGACCCTATCTGAGAAATAGCGTGCGAGTAGAATCAGATATTTCCCTTGTTTTTGTCAGACTGAGGGAGCCATAGAGCCCAGCAGAGAAGTCAGATGTCTCGGCCATAACAGGGACAACACACACATCACCAGTCTCCACTTTTAAAGCAGGCTGTTGTTTTGTAAGTTCAACTTCAGTCCAGTACACTGTTGCACGAACTGTTCTCCTCTGGAGACTGGTCATGCAGGGCAGATAGTGTAATCTAGCAGGAAAAGTAGACAAAGAGTGAGCCAGGGACGATTCATTTAGCATAATGATGATAGATGGAGTACTTTCCCATTTTCTAAGCCAGATAAGTTCCTGGAAGTGTTTATTGAAGTCAGATTGGTTTAACAAAAAAACTGCAGTACCAGGAAACCATTACATCAATGGCCCATGCGTGTAGCATGTGCTTTGTGCTCTGTGCGCTCGAACGTGTCGTGATTGGTTGAAGTAACAGAAACAGATAACCTATAAATGTGTGAAGCTTGCCTTTGTTCAGGAGTAATTTGTCAGGGCTTTCTTTGAACAACTGTCCAGTTAAACTTATATTACTTTTTAATAAATCTACAAAACGAGAGAAGTAGCCGGTCTTCATTTTTCTCTGAGCATCCAGAAGTTCTTAAGTCTGGAATACACCGTGTTAGATTTGACATCTCTGCAGCTTCTCAGCATGTCACCTGCACCATCAGTGGTCAAAAAACTGTCTCACAGGAAGAGAATTCACACAACTCCATCTTACTGTGTTGGTCTGGTCACTCATTGTCACGTACGCAGACCCCTTTTATTTGCGCAAGCGTAATCAAAACGAAAACAGTTTCAGGTGCACGCAGGCACGCATGTAAGGTGACGTCATCACGTCAGCCATCGGACATGCCTTTGCTACGCACAATGTTCAACACACCGGATACCTCAGCGATGCGCCAACTTTTGGCTGTGGTGTTGGCGAGTCTTGTACTCACACAAGACGCGCTCCTGACACAGCGCGCTGTAGGATGCTGCTTTTTAAAAAATCGCGCGATAGTCACAACATCACGCGGGAATTGAAAACTGGTCAGCGCTGCCGTCGTGTGTTGTGGGAATCTAAATCTAATTCTTTCAAAATGGGTAAGTAAGATATTTAATGGAGCTGTTGTTTATGTGTGTGTGGCGGTTTATTTCTGTGTGCCGTAATAGGAGCTGTTCTGCGTCGTAACGCCGGTGTCAGAAAGTACTCAACAAGTCGTGACACACGCACACAGCTGCGACTGGCGCTCCCTTTTAAACTGGTGTGAAACTTTAGCGAGCTGGCGGCGTCTCGCGTGTCTGGGACGCGTTGTGGCGAGCTCTATGTGAGTGATCTGATGGACTAGAATGGTTTTAAATCAAAATAACGCCGCAGCCACGACGTGGCGTGTCGCCGACGTGTCCGGTGTACTCTAGCCTTCAATCTTCTACAACTTGACCGGAACCGACGACCACCGGCAGTCCAGCACAGCTGTTCACTGATTAGTACACCTAACTGTCAGCCGGTTCAGTGCGCGATCAGCCTGCTGAGAGCTTCCACCGCTTGTCCAGCTCTAGGAATGAGCCGAATCCTCGTTTCAGACGAGTATCCGGTACGGATAATGCATTTTTGACGAGTCCGAGCCGGATCTGAATAAAACGCATCATTATCCGTGATTGTGCTGAAGGAAATCATCAACTGACTGTGTTCACGCTCTGTGAGTGGCCAGAGCACCCGCACCTGATTTTCTCTGCTGTGGAGAGGATGAGGATGTGGGGAGGGCGTTCATCCAGGCCCTCATCAGCCCAAAAGTAACCCGCTCCGGCTCCTCCACCCGGACCTCTCCCGTGCCCCATAATCGCTAGCTCTGCTCGGTCAGAACAGCTGTACGCTCAGACCGCCAGGAGCGGCGGCGGGGAAACTGAGGAAAAACTGCTGGTCTGACAGCGGTTCTTCCCGGTGTGAGGGTAGGAGCAGACGGAAAGTCCGCTTAGGGTTTCAGTCCTGACAGGACGCGTTCTCCCAGTGAGTGAGGAGTTCAGCGAGGAGGAGAAGGAGGCTCTGCGTCAACCTGGACACTCTGGTGACCCGATCGTTTCCCGGTGGACCAACGACAGTCCAGACTTTTTAAAATTCATACTGTGATCTGCCTGGTCCATAAAACTAGTAGACCAGCGGGTCCACTGACACTGGGTCGAATCAGCATCTTTTCACGTCCTGTGTGATGATCCGCATTTGGCAAAAAAGTCTGCATAAAATCGGTCTGAGACCCATTAGCTGAAGGACGAAGGTCCCGTTATCTGTCACCTGTCACGCGTCAGGTGAACGCAGCCGTGCGCGGCGCGCCTGTCATTCATAAAGTGAATAGGAGCGCGTTCCGTCCAAACTGCATTTCCCAGCTGAATGACAGCTGACAGCTTAAAATTAAACAGATCATCAACACTAAAACACATTTATCTGTCGATGACTTTATCAGATTCGTTTTTACAGCTGTTTTCAGAGACTCACATTAATTCTGTTTAAAATGACCCACAAGTAGTTTAACTGAAACAGAAAGAGCCCTGTATGCTGTAACATGGATAATAAAACAGGAGAGAAATAGTCATTTTAAGGCAGATTTAATCCATTGCAGATAAATACTTGTGGTATTTATAGCTTATACTTGTGGTTAAAAAAAAGAGTTAATCAGGTCACCTGTAAACTAAATCTAACCCTTTATTGTCAGGTGACCAGATGAGAAGGTTTCTACAGTAAAACTATTAAAACAGAGTGAGCCTTAGTAAACAGCTGCAGTCCTGACAGATTAATGTGTTTTAGTGTTAAAATGTTTGACTGGACCAAATTCAACCTGCTACCTTTATCAGACATCAACGAGCTCAGAGTTCATCTGGTCTGGTGAATGTTGGGGGTTGTGACTCTGGTCTGGGAGGTTCTGACAGTGTTAGGATTTTATGTTAGGCTGGTAACTAGCCCCCCCCCCCAGTCCATGGTGTGCCTTGTGATTTTTTTTTAAATAACAAAGTGTACCTTGGCTCAAAAAAGGCTGAAAAACACTGCTGTAGTGTTATACACTATGTAGTTAAACCTTGTAGTGTGTATAAAAGCTATGTTTTATTACTCACCTTCCGCTTTATTCCTACAGCTACCGAGGGTTTAAAACCGAGAGTCTGTGTGCTCTGGATACCTGGGTTTGAACAACTGTTTGTGATAAAAGCAGGATTATTCTAGATTCTATTTAGTTGCAGGGAGCATTTATGTACCTGTTATTTGACGAATGGAAGCTGAGTCAGGAATAAATATACTCAATATTTATTATAAAAGCTGACGAACATTTGTAAACAGATTAGCATTTGAGGTAGCAAGTTGGTTAGCATTCACTAAGTGGTAGATGTTCTACATTGATCTTCTGAGTTTAGAACCTGAGTCTCGCGGTGAAGACTAGGGAGTTAGCTTAAGGGTTTGGTTATTAGGGATAAAGTGGAGAGGTTACCTTGATGAGCAGCCTAGTGGTATAGGGTTAGCTTTATCAAAGTAGCCTGCTTTACCAGGTCATGGGTCGTTACTGCACCTCGCTCCTGGATCACGTCCGGCTGGTGGAGTTCGACGAGGAAGCGGAGATTCCCCCTCGGTCGATCTGGGGCCTGACAGGTATGGGGACCCGCCGGGCCAAGCGGAGAGCGTCCGTGGATGCGGAGATCAGTGGGACCCATGGCTAGTCGGTTGATAGCTGGCTGTCTTACCCATTCTGGTTGGAATAGAGAGGCAGGTGGATGTTTCCTGCTCTCAGGGGTAAGAAGCTTCTTCGACTGCTACGGGGCTGGACCCGTTACCGGGACAGTCGGCATCAATAACCCACTGTGTAGCGAGTGACAGCGGGC
>SSNR01000308.1:727024-745689 GCA_006937965.1 Callopanchax toddi | reverse complement strand
GGTTCAAAACATGAGTCAGGGAGACTGTACTTTTATAAAAATAATTATAGGTAATTTATTTACATATTTAATTAAGCCTTACATCGTTCTCACAGGCACAACACAGAGTGAGATCATTTTTCATAGAGAGCCCCCCAAACATGAGCGTCCGGCCTCTTTTATAACCCTGATACACTTACACACACACACGCACTCACACACACACACACAGGCAATGTTGGAAAAACAGGATGAGTTTCATAACTCTGCCTTAAATGGTCAGCCTTCCTTCACTACTCGCTTCCTGGAATCGTGACTTTGCACTTTTCAGATGGGACATCTGGTTTTTTCTGAAGCCTTGTTTACAGAGTTCAACTCTGGGTGAAAGACCTCACTAGACCTCTATAGTCTCTGCATTTTCCCAGCTAATATGTGATATATCATTAAAATCCACATCATTCCCCCCTGTGATGGATTTAACCATCATATAAGTGATAATAAATACAGAAGAATACATATTAGCAGAGGAATATGAAGATGAAGTCAATGACGGGCAAAAGAAGTACTATACATATGCACAGAGTAGATGCAAGCAAAATACCAGATAAATAACATCTAATAATAAACTAACTATAAGAACCCACAACCGTCTTACACCTGTAAAATTTGAGTTGTCATGCGTTCCAAAATAATGTATTACAAGCAGCAACTAGAAGCTGCTCTAACCCATGATGCATTACTGAGTTAAATGTCCTCCTCTTTAACGAGGAAGTGACCTCTGACCTCCATGGCAATGATGTTCATAAAATAAAATTTTAGCAAATATAGGTGGTGCAGTGAGATGTATAAATGCATGTAGAACAAAGGTCATAACTATACAGCTATAATATGTTACTAGCTATAATATGTTACTAGCTATAATTCTCAGACTAATTGTTCATCACCTTTAGTGTGGGTCAGCATACAACAGACAAACCCACGTATGGGACTTCTACAAGGAATAACCTATACCAAAAGGGTATTATAGATAGTGTTGAAATTACCATGTTGATATCCAACATTATGAACAGAATAATTAAGATTCAATTGTTTAAATTATTAATGCTACTGTAATGTTGATATAAGAAAACATATAGTGGGATTAAAGAAGCATATATCATCCTGTTCTCACACCATTCTCAGAAATACTCCAATGCTGTGTATCCAATTATTATTGCCTTATTGTTCATCAGGTTACTTGTCCGACTGAAAGAAACAGATCATTCATTCATCCATTCATCCATCATTAATAGTATCCCAGTCTTTCCTGGAAAAAGAAAATAAAAACGAAAGAGTCGAGCTCAATTCCATCCGAGGTCCGTGATCGGTGGGGTCTGGGTGCTGGATGAGGACTTTTTTTTAAGGGTTTTATTCAACTGCTCCCGACTTTTGGTCCACCAGGTGTCAGCAGCGGACGAGTGATGCAGTATCCAGCGTCCACTTGGATCGGATCACCTCAGCAGCATAAACCAAACAGAACCCAGAATCAGCGCAGATTGTATCAGCCTCTGTTCATGTCTATACACCTAAGAACTGCCTTCCCCACCTGCATTCCTAATCCCCGTTATATTTACGATCTAAAAACCTAGAACTATAAAGAGTTCAAAATGAAAGAAACATTTAACATACAAAATTAAACTTCTGTCAATGGCATCTTATTACTAAAATCAATAAGTGAGTAAAGTCCCATCTAANATACACATCTGTCCGGCTGGTGGAGTTCGACGAGGAAGCGGAGATTCCCCCTCGGTCGATCTGGGGCCTGACAGGTATGGGGACCCGCCGGGCCAAGCGGAGAGCGTCCGTGGATGCGGAGATCAGTGGGACCCATGGCTAGTCGGTTGATAGCTGGCTGTCTTACCCATTCTGGTTGGAATAGAGAGGCAGGTGGATGTTTCCTGCTCTCAGGGGTAAGAAGTTTCTTCGACTGCTACGGGGCTTGACCCGTTACCGGAACAGTCGGCATCAATAACCCACTGTGTAGCGAGTGACAGCGGGCTTGTCGTCTCCTCCGAGGCTGGCGGAGAACTGGATTCTTCCGTGCGGAGCAGACAGCTGAGAGCTGTCAGTGAAACGTGGGCCAATCAGGAGACTCTAAACAAGACACGTGACTCAGGCTCTAAAGTCATACGTCACCTCCGTGTGAGGAGTGTGGAAGGTTTACTTATTTATCCTTAGCAAGGTGGAAATAAGTAATAATACTGATTTAACCTTTTAGCAAAGTAACAATAATACTGAAGCTGGATCAAACATTCACAATGCTGTAAGAGAAAGTGCATTAATCATTTAAGACATTTCTGTAACAGATTAAGGTGTCATTTTAGGAAGAGACACCAAGAGTCTTTATTATTATTTTTATTTAAAGTCCGGTGGCTTCTTCCGATACGACCGTGACCTTGGAGGAATGTTGATTCAGGTTAAAACATAATAAAAGAGTCATTATAATCCGAGTTATTGGGAAGAAGATGGATTATTATTTTAGATGATCACGTAGGTCAGAGGTCAGAGTGTATATTGATCACGCTACACTGCCTTTAAAATATTGAATCTTAATCTGAGGCAGCTGTCATGGTATTGTTGATTCGTTTGACCCACATGCAATAGAACAGGAGACTTGATCAATTTGAACAACTTTATTTGAGAGGGGTGACCAGGAACTGGAGGCAAGAGCAGAAGGTGGTTCTGGAAGGAGGAGGACAGGTGAGTGAAGGAAATCTGATAATCAATCCTTGAATAGACTTTTGCTTACTGATAGATGAATGAGCAGAGCTTTGGATATTGATGGTTCCAGAGGCAGGTTACCGGTGGAGGGCGGAGCAGCTTACACACAGTGAAGGTTTGACTGGTGGGTTGATGAGACAGCTTGGGGAATGGTGAGGTTTGCAGAGGAGCAGGATCCAGCACAGCAGAGATCCAAAGGTCCAGAACAGGCAGAGAACTGTGAGGTTTCCTGGAGAATGCAGAACAGATTACTGGGGAGAAAACTCAAGGATCAAACTCTACATCAGAACAAAGCTAGGCAGGCTGGAGGTTACCACTTGGTACAACACTCTGGCAGTGTGTTGCTGACTTCCAGCTCCTTTTATCCTCCAAACTGCAGGATGGGTTGAGCTTGATGAGTTGAGCTTGAAGAGTGAATGGTGCCCTCCAGAGGTAGACAACTAGAACAGTGAGGAGAAAAACTACAGGCCCGGACTGTAAATAGTTTTCAAATAATACATATAGCTAATTCTGATCAATCATATCAATTTCAGACTTAAAATAAAGTACAGATTTAAGCCACACCCACTTCAGGACAAAACACGCCACTTCCTGTTCACGCCCCGCCCACTTCCGGTTTAGGTCCCGCCCACTCCTAGTACAGATAGAGATAATTTCGGTGGTTGAACAGATACAGATAATGCGGTACTCGCTCATCCCTATCCAGCACAGCTCTGATCACCAGTAGCAGCCTATGCGGAGTGATCTGACGGACTACAATGGTTTTATATTAGGGCTGTCAAAATTAGCGCGTTATTAACGCGTTAACGCAAAGCCCCCTATAACGGCGTTGTTTATTTTAACGCGCGATTAACGTGCAGGCTTCCGTAGTTTTGATTTGTGAACGTATGAACACACAGGTCTAGCGACGCATGCAGCTGCTGCAGAGAGCCCTCCTCTCCGTCGGATAAACTAGAACGTTTTCAGCGGAGACGCCACAGTCCTACATCCTGTAAACTTTCAACAGCATCGCCAGTGACGAACTGAGAACCGGGAGATCTCCTGGTCTTCTCGCTGCTAAACCTAACCCGCTCCGTGATCACACCGAAGATCAGGACGTTTCTAATAAATAAACAATTCGTCACGGCTTTTTCGCGTCCGCGTTCTTAAAAGCTGCTAAAACGCAGCAAAGCTGAGTCACAAAGACACCCTCTCCTCTCTGTGTGTCAGAGTCTGTCAGCGCTGTAGACCTGACCCCCCTTCCTTCCCCCTCGCCGGCCCCCACACGAGTGTGCGCTCGTCACAGAGGAGAGCAGAAAAGAGAGACCTAAAAAGAACTAACAACCAATTTCATAAAACTAAAGTTTAAAGTTCTAACAAAGGATATTGCAATGTTAGAATAATATTAATACATTTTATTTAAGGCGCCTTTCTAAACACTCAAGGTTACCGTACATTAAAAACAAGAAATTTCAAAACATTAAAACAGACACAGAAAAACATCAATACAGAATAAAAACATCAATCAAGAACTAAAAGCTCAGAGTGATCACAGTGAATGGGCTGTTTTAAACAGGTGAGTTTTGAGCTTAGCCTTGAAGTGATGAGAGAGGTGGTGTTTTTGAGGTCGACCGGTAAGGAATGCCAGAGAGACGGAGCAGATCTGCTGAACGCTCGACTTCCCGTGGTGGCGAGTGGAGCAGGGGGAATGTGTAAGTGGACAGAGGCTGAGGATCTGAGCTTAGGGAGGGTGTAGATATTTGTATGAGTTCAGAGAGATAAGAGGGGGCTAGGTAGAATATGGTCAACTACATACAAAAATAAATGATATTAATAATAGCCAAAATCCTGGAACGCTCAGTAGCTTCTCAGCTAACTGAACATCTTCATTCAAATCAGCTTTTTGAGACATTTCAATCTGGATTCCGCACTCACCACAGTACAGAAACAGCTCTGATCAAAGTAACAAATGACCTCCTGGTGGCATCAGACTCTGGATCCCTCTCCATACTCCTCCTCCTTTGATACTATTGATCATTCCATCCTCCTACATCGTCTGTAGTTTCATGTTGGTGTTTCTGGTTCAGCCCTCTCCTGGTTCACATCCTACCTCTCTAACAGATCTCAGTATATCTCCATAAACAACTGCACATCCGATATCACCCCAGTAACCCCTGGTGTCCCTCAGGGCTCGGTTCTTGGTCCCCTTCTTTTCATCATCTACATGCTACCCCTTGGGCGTATCATTCGCCACCATGGACTCCAATGTCACTGCTATGCCGATGACAGCCAACTCTACCTATCTACTAAAAACATCACCTCCACTACCGTCTCCACTATAGCAAAATGCCTCAATGCCCTAAAAAGTTGGATGTCTACAAACTTCCTCAAGCTCAACTGCAATAAATCTGAGTTAATCATAACTGGACCCAAATCCCTTCTCTCCTCCTCCAAAGGTTTCACGCTCAGTATTGACGGTTACACAGTCACTCCATCCTCTCAGATCAGAAACCTGGGAGTCATTTTTGACCCCTCACTCTCCTTCCTAGCACACATCCGTCATATCACTAAAACAGCCTTCTTTCACCTTCAAAACATTGCCCGTCTCCGTCCTATTCTGTCCTCTACTGCAGCTGAAACCCTCATCCACGCCTTCATCTCCTCTAGAATAGATTACTGCAGTAGCCTCCTCTATGGCCTTCCATCCACACACATAAAGAAACTTCAGTATGTTCAGAACTCAGCTGCACGGCTCCTCACTCAGACCAACAAGAGAGATCACATGACCCCGGTCCTAAAAACCTTCATTGGCTTCCCGTTCAGCAGCGCATTCACTTCAAGGTCTTACTCATCACCTACAAGGCCCTCAATAACCTCGCCCCTTGTTATCTGTCTGACCTTCTGCGTCACCTTCGCCCTTCTCGCCGTCTCAGATCTTCGACCTCCTCTCTCACACAATAACGTCAAAACATCGCACCATTGGGGACAGAGCTTTTTCTGTAGCTGCTCCAACCTTATGGAACTCTCTCCCCCAACATATTCGTACTGCTGACTCACTTCTGAAATTCAAAAAACTTCTGAAAACTTACTTGTTTAACCAAGCATTTAAACCCTGTTCATTTATTTTACAGTTTCCTTCTTTTTGTTTTTGTAAAGCGTCTTTGAGTAGTGGTTAAAAGCGCTATATAAAACCTATGCATTATTAATATTATTATTATTATTATTATTATATTAATTTATTTAACCAGGTAAATGTATTTGAGATTAAGAACATTTGTTGAGCATTCTGAAAGCTTTAGGTTTTACAAATGACACTAAGAGTCTGTCAGAAAAAGTCCATCTTTAGACTATATGGGGTTTAATAGGATGATGAAAGGTCCTAGTGTGATGTGTAGAACTAGTTCTATAGGAGAGAAATCATCTGATATTAAGGCTGGTTCAACCTGTCAGAGTCAGAATGGATGAACATCTGATTTCTTGTATCACATCTTAGCAAGTGAATTAACTGGTAAACAGCCTGGATTTAAATTAAATGAATATTTGAAATAAGAAAAAAAGTAATTTAGGTCAGTTGAGAGCATCTTAAAAATTTGCGATTAATCGCGAGTTAACTATGGACACTCATGCGATTAATTGCGATTGAAAAAATTAATCAATTGACAGCCCTAGTTAAAACCTGATGAAAATACTTTGTACCCAAAATTGATATTAGGATTTGTAGTGAGTATTATCATTAAAAATAAACAAATTTTGTTATTTTACTTTTCAAGAAAAAATGTATGCAAAAAAATTTGAACAATGTTTTTACATCTGCTCAATATATCGATGTCTTTTGAAGATAATACACACCTGTTATTTTTCTAACCACTCTGTAAAAGCATTAAAAGTTTCTAGGACTCTGCCAATTAGTTGGTATTTCACAAAACCTTATAATGTAATGTAAGATATGTGATAATAGCATCAATAAATAGTCCATGTTATCATTTTACCACATGCTGGGTGTAAAAATGCATGTATACTTTTCTAACAAAGTACCTGAAAAACAGAGTTTCATTCAGCAACAAAGACAATGGAAACAGGGCCTCTTCTCATAAATGCAACCATGGCAAATCAATCTATTAAAGGTCCCTTTGAACTGAATTGAACGGGGAGTGTGGGGGTGGCGGTGGGGGCCCTCTGCCATATGTTGCTTTGTCAGGAATTTAAACAATGGGGTCATGTTTTCTTTGGATGTGAGGTCAGCTATAAAAGCAACAAGAGGATGTGTAGAAGGCAGTACAGTCCCACTGACTGAGCACAGCTGTAACTGTAGGCATGACCATGGGCAAGGTGCTTTATAATTCTTTTTAGATTCTGTAGAAAAGGTGCAGCTAAAGGGTTTGGAAAGGTGGCATTAAAATGTTTGTTTTTTTTCAGATCATCTTCTACGAGGACAGGAACTTCCAGGGTCGCTCCTATGAGACCAGCAGCGATTGTGCGGACATGTCCTCCTACCTGAGCAGGTGCCACTCCTGCAGGGTGGAGAGCGGCTGCTTCATGGTCTACGACCGCACCAACTTCATGGGAAACCAATTCTTTGTCAGGAGAGGAGAGTACTCTGACTACCAGCGTATGGGCATGAGTGACTGCATCCGGTCCTGCCGTATGATCCCCATGGTATTGAACGTAATGTTTAAGAGAAAATATCAAAAGAACACATTTATGAAGCTTTAAAACATGTAACGAATATGTTTTCACTCATATTTACAGCACAGAGGCCAGTTCAGGATGAGGATCTACGAGAGAGAGGACTTCGGTGGTCAGATGTACGAAATGATGGACGACTGTGACTCCATCATGGACCGTTACCGTATGTCTGACTGTATGTCCTGCAACGTGATGGACGGCCACTGGCTGATGTACGAGCAGCCCCACTACAGAGGCAGGATGATGTACATGAGGCCTGGAGAGTACAGGAGCTTCAGGGAGATGGGATATGGAGGCACCAGGTTCATGAGCATGAGGCGCATCATGGACACCTGTTATTAGAACAGCTGCATTAAAACACAACATTTAAAAATACATCTGGTGGTTATGTTGTTATTCAAATCCCTCATTAATAAAAGGTCAATGTTGTTGCAAGCATACTGAATGTTGTAAAGGCATAGGAAATGAATACTTAGATTAGAAGATAATTAAAAACAATATAAACCCTAATAAACAAGCTTTAACCAATTTTATCACAATTTTATTTTGCAAAATAAATGTATGCATTTTAATCCTTAGACTACCCTAACACATAGTATTTATAAATAATTAAAATTTATGTTGGTTATGTGTGTGAAAATATAGGTTTTATACTTGGCAACAATTGCTGATGGTGGGATACCACATCATCAACACATTTTAAAATCTAACCTTTTAACACATAAAACACAAGAATAACAATAACATTCATAATATTTTACAACAAGGCATGTTTAGAGGTGTGTTCAGAACTGTTTTTAGATTCATAAGGATATCACGGCAATGCATACTACATGGAACAAACGATGACAAGTGAAAACAAACCATAGAGTCAACAATGTTAGAAAGTAAAACATAATGGAATTCATAAAGAAAATGATTCCACATAGCTTAGATAATTTATGTAATAAGTTGACCATAATAATAACGCCTTGCCCAACACACATCAGTGCAGATAAATATGTACTGTACCTTAAAAACAGTGCAAAGGTGTAAGGGTAGTGCATCTTATAAGATACTATTAGTGGCAAAAATGTCATGGATCCGGCTCCTGCTCTCTGCCCCTCCCTCACCTGTTTACCCTGCTCCTGTTCTTTCTGCCCCTGATTGCCAATCATTGTTTCCACCTGTTCCTCTGCCTTTATTTACCACACTTCTACAGCCACTCGACGCGAGATCGTCTGATGTAGTTCGCCACTCAGTGTTCTAGCCTCATAGTCTACCATAGTTCTAGTTCTTGATCATAGTTTTTGCCTCCTGACCACTGCCTCTGCCTTACTCCTGCCGGACCTCGTTTTTGGATTTACTGGTTCTGACCCTCCTTCCGTTTCTGGATTATTGTCTCTGCCTACCCTCCCTGGATTCTGCCTGCCCCGTTACCGAACTGGACTGCCTCTGACCACCCTCCCATTGGATCACGGACTCAGCCCCTGCCTCCTGTTGTGAGATCAACTCCACGGTTATTACTCACCTCCTTGTCCCGTTTTTCCTTTTCAGTCGCCCTCCTGTTGGATCCCTCTCTTCGTTTATCCCATCTCCTTTTTCCCTTTTTATTAATAAACTACGTTTTTTCATATCCTCCTGGTCTTGATCTCGTTACGGGGTCCGACTCGTGCCACGGTCATGAAAAAAAATCAAAACCTGATTACAGGATGAGGTACTAAGAGTTACCACACTGAACTGACTCATCCCGAACAATTAAAATAATTAAGCTACTTCAGTAAAACTTATTTCTTTTCAGTATCAGTTCTGACTTCATCAAACCCAGAATCTGTTAATATCATCCATAACTCATCTATTGCCCAGCTGTGATCGTTTTCCTCCGCTTTTTCTGCTTCCCTCCTGGAGTTACGACGTTTGATAGATGAGTTCTCCCATTCAGTTGCATTTCTCCTGCAGCCCTCCTTCTCCATACCACCCGCCATGTGCTGCTTGTATTACAAGGCAACTGTGGCCACCGGGAAAGCTCGGAAAAACTCCCGGTACAGACCGAACACTGGAAAAACCTGTCAGTACGCTGACGGGTCAAATTTAAAAGTCGCTGTACTGCGTACTTTTCCGTACAGACTCACTTAAAACACTAACATGACATAATTTGAGATCCTAGTAAGGAATGAGCTGTTGACTATGTATGCTATGTTTGACATACTTTTGGTGATAGGTGGCGCTAAAGAGTCAAAAAGTTCATATCTGCAAGACGGATTGACTGATGTATACAACACTTGATACAGATGTTTACATCCACACCCTGAGACTAAATATTGAATATGATAATGAAGTAGGTGTGGCTTGTATGCTCTCTCACTTTTGACCTTTGAACTCCATGAAAACAACAGATTCTATTCAGAAAATTACAGAACATATGTGGACTTCCCATTCCAAAGTGTGGAGAAAAATTTGCAACATTTGACCACTAGTTGGCGCTATTATGACCAAAATTGCCTTTTTCTGGTTTTCTCCACAATTGTTAGGTATAGAAACAAAATCTTTTCTTCTGTTTGTTTAATTTGTGTTATTTAGGTGATTGAGGGGGGAAAAAAGTTGCACAACCTACTTTTGTTAACTCCTCCCAGGATTAAAAAACAAAACAAAACAATACAAAACTTTGCCTGGTAAGAGTGCAGCAACGGCTGACTAAATGATGTGAACAGTTTTTTGAAAAAACGTTTTGTTTACGAATAATAAGCAAACAAGCTATTTTTTATTTTTAAGTTTTTTCAACTTATCTTCAAAAAGGTTTTAGATTTTTGAAAATTTTTCATAAACTTTCTGCGTAAGGTCAATTTAAGTGTATTTGCAAAATTTCAGAATATTCTAGTTCTAGGGGGTGCTATAAAATGTCAAAGTTTATACTGTTAAAATGGCTGAATGGATTTTACTGAAACTTGGGGGATATCTAGGGGAACTTCTAGAGTCTTAGAACACAGATGTAAATGATGCCAGATCTACTTTCTTCAGGAACCTCATATCCCAGAATCAGAATAACCCTAAAGTTCTTTTTGACACCATCTCCTTCATCGTTTCTCCTCCTCCTCAGCAGCTCAGTTATCTCCAGCTGATGACTGCAACACGTTCCTCCATTAGTTTGTAAACGAGGTTCTAGATCTGAGATCCAGCGTTCCACCAGTGAGGAGACCTCTGGGTGCTCCGAGTCCTTTACCTCCTTCTCCACAGCCTCACTGAGTTGATTCTGTGATCAGTCAGATGAAGCGTTCATCATCTTCATCAGACGTTCTTCCTCACTCTGTGTTAGTCGGGTCTCTTCCCTCTATCGGTCCGTCTCTGCTGTCCATCATCAGCAGCTCTCTAAACCAAGGCTGTGTTCCGTCCCACCTTAAAAACTCAGTGGTGACTCCGCTTTAAAAAACCCAGTCTTGATGCCAGCTCCCCCAGTAACTACAGACTAGGGATGTCCCGATCAGGTTTTTTTGCCCTCCAGTCCGAGTCTGAGTCATTAGATTTTGAAGATCTGCCGATCCCGAGTCCGATCCGATCTTTTTAATATGTTGTTGTGATCAACTTTATAAAGCCTCCAGACACAGACACACTCACACTTTCTGCTTCAAGCTGCTTCTGTGTTCTAATTTACCGATGTTTAACCAATAAAAACAAACAAGCCACAAAATGATGTCATGCTGCTGCAGACATAAATCCATCCATCTGTATAATCTATCATATCCATATATGTTTAAATACTTAAACATACATTATTTGTGCATAAAATCCCCATGAATTACGGTAGTTTGTGGTTAAAGTAACTTTTTGAGGAAAATCTTTTTTTCCTACAGCTGTTCAGGTGCAGAAATGTCAACATTATTTTAACACTCTGCTCCATTTTTTGCCCAGAAAGAACAAACTTGTTTACTGACAATGACCTGATCATTTCTTAAGTCATCAGCTCCTCCTTCACTCCTCCTGCTTTATCCTCTGACTGCAGCAGCTCTGAACAACTTCTTAATTTGACTATTTGGAGAAATCCGTCAGTGTTGTACGCGTTTTGGAGCGACATTTAATCAGGAAGCTCCTCCTCAGAAAGCGCTTTTTAACATCGCTCAATTTATTTCCCGACGGAGGGCGGGTGTTGTGCTGCGTATGTGCAGCACTCAGCAGAATCTCCTCCTGAGCCAGGAGGGAGACGCGGCAAAGGGAGAACAAGTTAGCGCGGGTATGACTCGCTCCACGCCGGCCTCGCCACCTCCTCCAGGACCGAGTACTCCCGTTGGTGCTTTCCGTTCAGAGGGAGGATGAGTCCCGGCGGGTGTGGAGTGAGCAGCAAACCCGGTTTCTGCTCGAGTGTCTCCCAGTCTCGGTCAGCCAGCCCCCTCCCTCCTCCCGGACCGGAAACTGATTCAAACTCTGATTATGGTTAATATAAGTGCACACATATAGACTATATATAAATCCCATGTGCTTTAGATTAACATATATTTCAAAACCCAAACTTCCTTCTGAAGGCGGAGCGCTTTAGTTTTGCCGTGTTGGTGTGCATGTAAAGGAAACCCGAGTCCAGATCGGGAGGTGACGTCCGATACCGATCGAGTCCAAAATCACGTGATCGGATCCGGACATCCCTACTACAGACCCATCTCCAAGCTTCCCTTCATCAGTAAAGTTCTGGAGAAAGTTGTTGAAACTCAGCTCAGGTCCTGGTTCTCCAAGTCAAAGATCTCCGACCCCTTCCAGTCCGGCTTCCTTAAGAAGCACTGGACTGAGACCGCTCTAGTCAGGGTTTACAATGACCTCCAAACAGCTGCTGATGCAGGTAAATGCTCCGTCATGATCCTGCTGGACCTCAGTGCAGCCTTCGACACCGTGGACCAGAACATCACCTCTGGAACGGACTGCCAGAGGACCTCAGGACCGCAGAGAACGTTCAGGTTTTTAAGAATAGACTCCAGACCCACCTTTTTAGATCAGCTTTTAACTGATTATTATTTATTTAGTTTTTTATTCACATTTTATTGGTCATTTTACTATTCATATAAGTTCTCGTTATTTTATATGCTACGCATTTTAATCCTCCAGTGTTTCCTCTGTGGAGCCCTCTGCCTTGGGACCGGTGGTCGGCGGTGGCGGCTCGGGCGCTCCCCGGTAGGGCCCGGGCAGTGGCGGGGGTTGCCACCCTCCATCCCCAGGTGCCCTTGGTTGGTGTGTTGCTGCTGACCTGGTTCTACAGCTGACGAGGCAGAGGGCCCACTAGATGGCGTGTTTCTCATTACTGGAGCCATCTGAGCTCAACATAGTGTTTACTGTGGTTTTGATGTGTATGTGTGGGTGTATGTGTGCCTGGGAATGGGTTGTGGACTGGGAGGGGAGAGTGTCATCATTGTTCTATGTGTGGGAAAGGGAGGGAATGTGGGTTGTATGGGTCATTTTAATCTGTCAAGCACTTTGTGTTGCTCGCTGGGGCATGAAAGGTGCTATAGAAATAAAGTTTGATTTGATTTGATACAGGTCCAAGGTTCTAGCTGGATCTCAGGTTCTGCATCAGACTGGCTCACCTCCTACCTCTCCAACAGAACCTTCTCTGTGAAAACAGAAACCGTCTCTTCAGACACGCCTCCCTAACCTGCGGGGTTCCACAAGGTTCGGTTCTGGGGCCTCTACTGTTCTCATTCTCTATCCTTCCTTTAGCTGCATCATCCAGTCCTTCTCTGACATCCAGGACCAAGTCTACGCTGATGACACTCAGCTGGATGTGTCCTTCCTGTCCCACCAGTTAGACAGACTGGTCACACTGGTCCTCTGCCTGACCCAGACCAGTAACTGGCTGTCCAGAGACTTCCTGGTTCTGAACGCCAACAAGCCTGAGACCCTGATCACTGCTCCTCCAGAACTTCATCCTAAACCTGAACAGGAAGTAGCTTCCTCCTGCTCCTCAGCCACGCCCTCAGTCAGAAACCTGGGAGTTCCCTTTGACTCCGTTCTAAACTTTGATTCTCACATTAAATCATCTCTGGCTCCTGATTCTTCCACTTAAGAAACATCTCAAAAATCCGTCAAATAGTCTCAACTGCTGACCTGGAGACAATAATCCACGCCTTCGTGTCTTCAGGCCTAGACTACTGTAACGCTCTCTTTACCGGTCTGAACAAGTCCTCCCTCAGACGTCTTCAGACATCCAGAACACAGCAGCTAGACTCCTGACTAAATCCAGCAGGAGAACTCACATCAGCCCGATTCTAAAGTCCCTTCACTGGCTCCCTGTAGAATCCAGAGTCCAGTTTAAAGTCCTGGTTCTCACCTACAGAGCTCTAAACGGCCAGGCTCCTGACTACTTATCTCAGCTTCTCTCTCCTCACACAGTCTCTCCTAACCTTCGATCTTCATCTCAGAACCTGCTGGCTGTTCCTCGCACCAAACTAAAAACCAAAGGGGACAGGGCCTTTCAGGATCTGGCCCCCAAAGGGGACAGGGCCTTTCAGGATCTGGCCCCCAAAGGGGACAGGGCCTTTCAGGATCTGGCCCCCAAAGGGGACAGGGCCTTTCAGGATCTGGCTCCCAAAGGGGACAGGGCCTTTCAGGATCTGGCTCCCAGACTGTGGAACAGTCTGACCCTGAAACTCCGTCTCTGCAGCACTGTGGAGGCTTTCTATAAACTCCCCTCTTCATCCAGGCGTTCCCTCACTGACCATGTAGAGATCTGACTGTGGATAGATTTTGTGATCCTGATGAGATTTTGTGCCTGCTAATGTTTTATTCACCCAGCTGGAGTTGGGGATCGAACCAGCAACCCTCTGGTTACCAGACTGGCCACTCTACCAACTGAGCTATATGCCGCCCCAATATGGTAATGATTGGCCAAAGTGGGCGTGGCTTATGCACAGAAATGTATCTCTGACTTTTAGATTTTTGAAAATTCCCTAAAAATCAGCCTTTGCATCTAGAGAGCTTTTAATTTTAGGAAATGTTTTGTAGTTACACTTTAAAAGTGTAAACCAAAAACCGTGGTTCTGAATTAAAGGTTGTTGTTACTAGGGATGAGACATTTATTTTGCAAAGCTGATGAGAGCTACACAAGGTCAAAATTGATTTGTTACTGAACCTGTCATTTTGATTTTGAATTGAAACTGGATTTAAGAAATCAGAAGGGTGCACCCAGGTTAAAGAGATAACCCAGGTTTAAGTGATAACCCAGGTTTAAGTGATAACCCAGGTTAAGGTGATAACCCAGGTTAAAGAGATAACCCAGGTTTAAGTGATAACCCAGGTTTAAGTGATAACCCAGGTTAAGGTGATAACCCAGGTTAAAGAGATAACCCAGGTTTAAGTGATAACCCAGGTTTAAGTGATAACCCAGGTTTAAGTGATAACCCAGGTTAAGGTGATAACCCAGGTTAAAGAGATAACCCAGGTTTAAGTGATAACCCAGGTTTAGGTGATAACCCAGGTTAAGGTGATAACCCAGGTTAAGGTGATAACCCAGGTTAAAGAGATAACCCAGGTTTAAGTGATAACCCAGGTTAAAGTGATAACCCAGGTTAAAGTGATAACCCAGGTTTAAGTGATAACCCAGGTTAAGGTGATAACCCAGGTTAAAGTGATAACCCAGGTTAAAGAGATAAACCAGTTTAAAGTGATAACCCAGGTTTAAGTGATAACCCAGGTTAAGGTGATAACCCAGGTTAAAGAGATAAACCAGTTTAAAGAGATAAACCAGTTTAAAGTGATNGTCTACCACTGACATGAGCATGGGCAAGGTATTTTTCAGAATCTTTTTTAACTTAAAATTGTAAATAATATGAATGATAGCATGTTTTGTGCTCTCTGAACTGATTTCATCTTGTTCCTCAGATCATCTTCTACGAGGACAGGAACTTCCAGGGTCGCTCCTATGAGTGCCTGAGCGACTGCTCCGACATGTCCTCCTACCTGAGCAGGTGCCACTCCTGCAGGGTGGAGAGCGGCTGCTTCATGGTCTATGAGCGTTCTAATTACATGGGCATGCAGTTCTTCCTGAGGAGGGGAGAGTATAATGACATGCAACGCTTGATGAGCATGGGGATGACGTTTGACTCCATCAGATCCTGCAGAATGATTCCCTATGTAAGAACATTGAATCCTCTTTGCTTCAAACTGGTTTAATTGAGAATTGAAACATTTGTTGGTGTCATTTGTATGTTTTCCCTGAATTTAATTACAGCACAGAGGCCAGTTCAGGATGAGGATCTACGAGAGGGAGAACTTCGGTGGTCAGATGTATGAGCTGATGGACGACTGTGACTCCATCATGGACCGTTACCGTATGTCTGACTGTATGTCCTGCAACGTGATGGACGGCCACTGGCTGATGTACGAGCAGCCCCACTACAGAGGCAGGATGATGTACATGAGGCCTGGAGAGTACAGGAGCTTCAGGGAGATGGGATATGGAGGCACCAGGTTCATGAGCATGAGGCGCATCATGGACACCTGTTATTAGAACAGCTGCATTAAAACACAACATTTAAAAATACATCTGGTGGTTATGTTGTTATTCAAATCCCTCATTAATAAAAGGTCAATGTTGTTGCAAGCATACTGAATGTTGTAAAGGCATAGGAAATGAATACTTAGATTAGAAGATAATTAAAAACAATATAAACCCTAATAAACAAGCTTTAACCAATTTTATCACAATTTTATTTTGCAAAATAAATGTATGCATTTTAATCCTTAGACTACCCTAACACATAGTATTTATAAATAATTAAAATTTATGTTGGTTATGTGTGTGAAAATATAGGTTTTATACTTGGCAACAATTGCTGATGGTGGGATACCACATCATCAACACATTTTAAAATCTAACCTTTTAACACATAAAACACAAGAATAACAATAACATTCATAATATTTTACAACAAGGCATGTTTAGAGGTGTGTTCAGAACTGTTTTTAGATTCATAAGGATATCACGGCAATGCATACTACATGGAACAAACGATGACAAGTGAAAACAAACCATAGAGTCAACAATGTTAGAAAGTAAAACATAATGGAATTCATAAAGAAAATGATTCCACATAGCTTAGATAATTTATGTAATAAGTTGACCATAATAATAACGCCTTGCCCAACACACATCAGTGCAGATAAATATGTACTGTACCTTAAAAACAGTGCAAAGGTGTAAGGGTAGTGCATCTTATAAGATACTATTAGTGGCAAAAATGTCATGGATCCGGCTCCTGCTCTCTGCCCCTCCCTCACCTGTTTACCCTGCTCCTGTTCTTTCTGCCCCTGATTGCCAATCATTGTTTCCACCTGTTCCTCTGCCTTTATTTACCACACTTCTACAGCCACTCGACGCGAGATCGTCTGATGTAGTTCGCCACTCAGTGTTCTAGCCTCATAGTCTACCATAGTTCTAGTTCTTGATCATAGTTTTTGCCTCCTGACCACTGCCTCTGCCTTACTCCTGCCGGACCTCGTTTTTGGATTTACTGGTTCTGACCCTCCTTCCGTTTCTGGATTATTGTCTCTGCCTACCCTCCCTGGATTCTGCCTGCCCCGTTACCGAACTGGACTGCCTCTGACCACCCTCCCATTGGATCACGGACTCAGCCCCTGCCTCCTGTTGTGAGATCAACTCCACGGTTATTACTCACCTCCTTGTCCCGTTTTTCCTTTTCAGTCGCCCTCCTGTTGGATCCCTCTCTTCGTTTATCCNGTGATAACCCAGGTTAAAGTGATAACCCAGGTTAAAGTGATAACCCAGGTTTAAGTGATAACCCAGGTTAAGGTGATAACCCAGGTTAAAGTGATAACCCAGGTTAAAGAGATAAACCAGTTTAAAGTGATAACCCAGGTTTAAGTGATAACCCAGGTTTAAGTGATAACCCAGGTTAAGGTGATAACCCAGGTTAAAGTGATAACCCAGGTTAAAGTGATAACCCAGGTTTAAGTGATAACCCAGGTTAAGGTGATAACCCAGGTTTAAGTGATAACCCAGGTTTAAGTTATAACCCAGGTTTAAGTGATAACCCAGGTTTAAGTGATAACCCAGGTTTAAGTGATAACCCAGGTTAAGGTGATAACCCAGGTTAAAGTGATAACCCAGGTTTAAGTGATAACCCAGGTTTAAGTGATAACCCAGGTTAAGGTGATAACCCAGGTTAAAGTGAAAACCCAGGTTAAGGTGATAACCCAGGTTTAAGTGATAACCCAGGTTAAAGTGATAACCCAGGTTAAGGTGATAACCCAGGTTTAAGTGATATCCCAGGTTTAAGTGATAACCCAGGTTTAAGTGATAACCCAGGTTAAGGTGATAACCCAGGTTAAAGTGATAACCCAGGTTTAAGTGATAACCCAGGTTAAGGTGATAACCCAGGTTTAAGTGATAACCCAGGTTTAAGTGATAACCCAGGTTAAGTGATAACCCAGGTTAAGGTGATAACCCAGGTTAAGGTGATAACCCAGGTTAAAGTGATAACCCAGGTTTAAGTGATAACCCAGGTTAAGGTGATAACCCAGGTTAAGGTGATAACCCAGGTTAAAGTGATAACCCAGGTTTAAGTGATAACCCAGGTTAAGGTGATAACCCAGGTTAAAGTGATAACCCAGGTTAAGGTGATAACCCAGGTTAAAGTGATAACCCAGGTTTAAGTGATAACCCAGGTTAAAGTGATAACCCAGGTTAAGGTGATAACCCAGGTTAAGGTGATAACCCAGGTTAAGGTGATAACCCAGGTTTAAATGATAACCCAGATTAAAGTGATAACCCAGGTTAAAGTGATAACCCAGGTTTAAGTGATAACCCAGGTTAAGGTGATAACCCAGGTTAAGGTGATCACTGTGATTTTGAAACAACAGCTACTGGTACCAGAAAGAAAAACTTGTTTTCAAGTAAGTGTTTATTTGATGTTCTTTACTTGTTGTTACTGTTCTCTTTAAAATCAAATATAAATGTAACTGTTGTCCGAGTCTCTTTCATTTCCCTCCTCCTGTAGTCGAACCTTCTGGTCCAAATTATTAAGCTTCTTTGCTTTAAGTTTAGTTTTAACTTACTTAATATTCTTAGAAGTAGTTCAAAAAGTGTTACACACTATTTTAATAATTGAACAAAAAAGCATGCTAAATTGCACTGAATATATTGCAAAACGGCAAGGCTGCAAATTGTGAACTGTGAAAGAGAGGGACCACTCTATCCCTGAAATGAAGTTCAAAATTGAGATTTGTCTGTTAAGCGTTTGTAGGGGGCATTGGAAACAAGTGTAAAATCAAGGGGGGGGGGGGGGGGG
>SSNR01000308.1:710514-727014 GCA_006937965.1 Callopanchax toddi | reverse complement strand
GGGGGGGGGGGGGGGGGGGGGGGCTAGAAGAAAAGGTTTGGGAACCACTGAACTAAACAGACTTGTAGAAGCACCAAATGAAAAACAAAGAATGTTGACCTAAAGAAGTGCATTTGTTTTAGTGAGGGAGCTGAAAACACTGTTATTACTGCAGCTTTAGGCCCTGTACAGACTGAGTGTTGGTCCAGATTCTGGGTCTGTCCTGGGATGATTTCTATCACTGATGATATGATTATATGTGAAGAACCCTCTGGCATACACACAAAGCGAACAATGTAGATGACTGCTGCCAGAAATGTATGGATGGACAACTATTGTTACACATTTATAGGCCCTGTTCAGCAGAAGTCATACTGCTAGTTCATCAGCTTTGCACATTTGAATAACAACACATGATGGCCCCTGGGGTTTTGTATAAAAAGGCCTTAGAATCATTGAGTTAGCAGAACAAATTGAAACTGGGAACAACCTACGTCTCCATCATGGGAAAGGTAACCTGAAACTAACTCAACAAAACAAAACTAAATGTTTATCCTGATGAAAAGTTCATTTTGGAATGATGTTGTCTGTTTCAGATCATCTTCTACGAGGACAGGAACTTCCAGGGTCGCTCCTATGAGTGCCTGAGCGACTGCTCCGACATGTCCTCCTACCTGAGCAGGTGCCACTCCTGCAGGGTGGAGAGCGGCTGCTTCATGGTCTATGAGCGTTCTAATTACATGGGCATGCAGTTCTTCCTGAGGAGGGGAGAGTATAATGACATGCAACGCTTGATGAGCATGGGGATGACGTTTGACTCCATCAGATCCTGCAGAATGATTCCCTATGTAAGAACATTGAATCCTCTTTGCTTCAAACTGGTTTAATTGAGAATTGAAACATTTGTTGGTGTCATTTGTATGTTTTCCCTGAATTTAATTACAGCACAGAGGCCAGTTCAGGATGAGGATCTACGAGAGGGAGAACTTCGGTGGTCAGATGTATGAGCTGATGGACGACTGTGACTCCATCATGGACCGTTACCGTATGTCTGACTGTATGTCCTGCAACGTGATGGACGGCCACTGGCTGATGTACGAGCAGCCCCACTACAGAGGCAGGATGATGTACATGAGGCCTGGAGAGTACAGGAGCTTCAGGGAGATGGGATATGGAGGCACCAGGTTCATGAGCATGAGGCGCATCACTGATATGTGCTAAACATCTGTATTTACATGTAACTTAAATAAAAATCAGATTTACCTGCCATAACCACATGCTTGTTTTATGTATGTATGTTATGGGGTGGCGTGTGGTAGAGTGGCCGCCTGACATCAATCTCAGCTCCAGCTGGGTTACTTTGTTGTTGTGTTCTTGGAGGCATTTCATCCACCTTCCGTACTGGTGGTGGTCAGAGGGACCTGCTGGGCGCTGGTGCATGGTATCCCTGCCTCTGTCAGCGCAGCCCAGGCAGCTGAGGCTACAATGTAGCTGATCACCACCAGTGTGTGAATGACTGTTGTGTTGTACAGCGCTTTGGGGAGTGTGGAACACTCTAGAGAGCACTGTATAAATACAGGACATTTTTACCATGTAGGCTTTACCTAAGTGTATATCAAATGATCAAATGTTACAGACTTTAGCCTAAAAACAATTCATGACTCAAATATAATAAAGAATCTGTAACAGAAATTTCAGCCACTCAATCTGGAAAAAATAATTTCTAGATTTTCATATATGCACTCTGTAACGAACATCGACGTTATTTCCAAATTATATGGTCCAGATCAAGAAATGGATTATGTTTGTGTGACAATTGACTCTTTTCCCTACCAGCTCACACCCTCTTTCAAACAGATTCCCCCTCAGGAGGTCATAAATTCCTGCCTTGGTGTCGAAGAACCCCCTTTCATCTTTCTGTGACAGTAAAGATAATGCGGATGCTAATTTACAGCTTGGTGATACTTGTTCAAATAACAAATTTTCAGGATGTGATCAAAAGGAGTTCGATCACCCCCAGACGGAATGGAGCCAGGAGCCCCCTCACACTCTGCAGAAGACCCTCACCCCACCTTTTCTCACCCAGTGGGGAAAGCCAGGAATTCCTTTGTCTCTCCTGTCCTTAAAAATGTCTGTGCTAACCTCTCTCCACCCTCACAGGCTTCAGATGAAATAATACTTCAGTGTGATCCAAATTGATATAAAGAAAGGTTAATATCCACAGGTTTACTTTTAAAATGTGTTTACAAGATAAAGTTTGATTTTTCCTTGTTTGATTTACTTAGGTAAAAGTTCTTTGGTTAATTTTCCTTGAAGACTGTTCATATTGTTTATCAATATGATCCAAAATATCTAGGGGTGGTTTTTCTCTTTTAAATCTAATCTAGTCAAGAAACTAGAAATGTTATTCGTCTAATGTACTCTTAAGCTAAGAGTAACTGATTTCTCTGATTAATCTGATGTGGGATTTAATGTGTTTCTATGCTTAGAATAAACATGATGCACGCAGTCTAAAAGGTGATTCTGAATAACTCATCATGCTAGCTCTCTTGTTCTCCTCTTGGCCTCCTCTTTTTAGCTTTTTCAGCTCTCTTGCTTGCTCTGGCCTCCGCCTCTCCGGCTCTCTGCTTAGATGACCTGATGACCTCACCAGCTCGCCTGCATGCTGGCCCTGCTTCCCCCCACCAGGGAGCCAGGATACAGAGCTGCGACATGAGGCCTCCCCGGAAGAACAGACTCCAGACTTTAAGTCTTAGGAACTTTCGGCGTTAAGCTTTTCTTTTGTTTTGACGTTACATTCTTCTCAACCAAGTTTAGACGTTTTAAAGTTTACTTTTCTTTTATCCGTCGTTAGAAACCAAAAGTTAGACGGCGTTAATCTGAAGCTAAACTACTGAACATGAAGACATCCTCCTGCCATGAGAGAGAGCGAGCCATGCTTGCCCAAATCCGGAACCTGCATCCTCTCCAGCTGCCTGCCAGACCTGAGTGGTGACCTAGGAACACCTCCTGATCCAGTGACCAAGTCAACTCCGACCTGGTAGAGAACCACGGAGGAGTTGGAAGGAACGAACCACTGCGACACTTGTGTATCCATACAGGAACCCTCAAAATGGTCTGTGATGAACGCATTTGTGGCTATTAAGAGTGATGCAATCTGATAAAGCAAGCTGAACCTAACTCTCTTCTCTCATCCATCCTCCTGAAAATCCTTTAATCTTCAACTTTCCTTCATAGCCAATAAATTAGCTTAATTTCATTAGTAAACCATTTCTCACTCTGAAACATTAGTCATTAATATTTATTTCACCTCAATAATTCATCTTGTTAATAAATTGAACTGGTTACAAAGTCAAATTCCTAACTTTGCTGTGTTGCTGTTATAACATGTTCATTTGAGGTTTCTGTAAATAAATTTATCCGTATATAATCATAAATGGGCTTCCAGTAATTTTTGTGTTTTTCATATCGAAAATGGGTAACGAGCTTACTTCTTTCAGATTCAGACTGATAAATGATAAATAACAATAAAATACAAATAGGATAATATTCAAGGTTGTCTCAGCTTACCTTCCAAAGAAAACGCTGGGTGGTGCCCTAATTACGAGGTTTTGACTATTATTATTAATTATTAAGAATAATTATAATAATAATATTCAATATATACAACTTTATACCAATATAACCCTACAACTCATTCTTGAGAGTCGGGACAAAACGTGTCCTTCATACAAACGTGTAATTAATGTTATAAATAAACATTATTTATCATGATTTACTTACTTACAATGTTCAATCTAAAGGAAATCTGTATTCTAATGTTATATAAGTGTGAATTTTTCTCTATTTTGAAAAAATACTACTTAAACCTAAACAGGTTATGTTAAAAGGTTTATGGTATTATTGCTCTTCACCACAAAATCACAATATTCATCAATCCCAAAAACTTGAAAAAAGTGTAGAAAATTTGAATGCATGAGTATCAGTTGAAAAACAATGAATTTAAATATGTGATGCAGTGCTTAAAGTAAACATCAAACTATTTTTTACCTAAAAATCTACTTGCCAAAGTTGTGTCCTCAGTTTCTGTCAACTCCGTCAGTTTTTCATAAACTTCACTTAATCAGGCAATAGCATGGTCATCTATTTTATGAAGTTCATCATGTCTTCTTTTTAAATTACTAATTAAGGTTCTTTTAATGCAGACATATGCCTCGCCTTCTTCCGCTTATCCGGGTCCGGGTTGCGGGGGCAGCATTCCAAGTCGGGCAGCCCAGGCCACCTTCTCCCAGGCCAAGTCCACCAGCTCCTCAGCTGGGACGCCCAGGCGTTCCCAGGCCAAACTGAAGATGTATTTCCTCCAGCTTGTCCTGGGTCGACCTGGGGGCCTCCTGCCGGCAGGACATGCCCAGAACACCTCCCGAGGGAGGCGTCCAGGAGGCATCCTTACCAGATGCCCGAACCACCTCAACTGGCTCCTTTCGACATGGAGGAGCAGCGACTCTACTCCGAGTCTCTCCCGGATGTCCGAGCTTCTTACCCTATCCCTAAGGCTGAGCCCGGCCACCCTGCGGAGGAAACTCAAGTCGGCCGCTTGTATCCGCGATCTCGTTCTTTCAGTCATTACCCAAAGCTCATGACCAGGTGAGGATTGGGACGTAGACCGACCGGTAAATCGAGAGCCTTGCTTTCTGGCTCAGCTCCTTCTTCACCACAACAGACCGGTTCAGCGTTCGCATCACTGCAGACGCTGCCCCAATCCGCCTGTCGATCTCCTGCTCCCTCCTTCCCTCACTAGAGAACAAGACCCCGAGATACTTGAACTCCTCCACTTGAGGCAGGACCTCTCTCCCGACCCAGAGTTGGCAATCCACCTTTTTCCGGTCGAGAACCATGGCCTCAGATTTGGAGGTGCTGATCCTCATCCCAGCCGCTTCACACTCGGCTGCGAACCTCCCCAGCAAGAGCTGAAGGTCAGAGCTCGATGAAGCTAGGAGGACCACATCATCTGCAAAAAGAAGAGACGCGATTCTCCTGTCACCAAACTCAACCCCCTCCACACCACGGCTGCGCCTAGAAATCCTGTCCATAAAGGTTCTGAACAGGACCGGAGACAAAGGGCAGCCCTGGAGGAGTCCAACCCTCACTGGGAACAGGTCCGACTTACTGCCGGCTATGAGGACCAGACTCACACTCCTCTGGTACAGGGACTGAATGGCCCTTAACAAAAGACCATCCACCCCGTACTCCTGGAGCGCCCCCCACAGGGTGTCCCTGGGGACACGGTCATAAGCCTTCTCCAAATCCACAAAACACATGTGGATTGGTTGGGCAAACTCCCATGACCCCTCCATCACCCTAGCGAGGGTAAAGAGCTGGTCCACAGTTCCACGACCAGGACGAAAACCACATTGCTCCTCTTCAATCCGAGATTCAACCATCGACCGGAACCTCTTCTCCAGGACCCTGGAGTAGACCTTTCCAGGGAGGCTGAGGAGTGTGATCCCCCTATAGTTAGAACACACCCTCTGGTCCCCCTTCTTAAAAATGGGAACCACCACCCCGGTTTGCCACTCCACAGGAACTGCCCCCGATGACCACGCAATGTTGCAGAAACGTGTCAACCACGACAGTCCTACAACATCCATCGCCTTGAGATACCCAGGTCGGATCTCATCCACCCCTGGGGCTCCGCCGCTGCGTAGTTGTTTGACTACGTAGTTGTTTGTCTTTATCAGCTGTTCGTCCGACGATAAAGACGCGTCACACAAACATCAGTGACACTTCTGATGAAGACCTGAGCAGTGGGTCGAAACATGTCAAGAAAAAGGTAAATAAGATTTACCAAATAGCATGATCATCTGTGTTACCGAGGACCCTTTTGAGTTTCCCATGCTGTGCTGATAACAGGACTAGCAGACATACTCTGGTAAGTTTTTAACCTTTAGATAATTTACACAAACACCGTAATTTCTATAGTCACAGTTGAAACATGTCAACACCGTCTTTCCATTGTGATGTGCGTTTTTTTTTTAAAGTGGATTTAACTTAGACATTTTAGAGGTTATTGAGACAGATAGCAACTGAGGAAAAAACAGCTAGCTGCTGTGTACAATCCAACTTTTGGAGGGAAAATACATGGCCTTTTGTCAACTCCGTCAGATCTCACATCTGACGGAGTTGACAAATCAACCTATAATGACTTACAGTGGTATTAATTCAAATGTTACTTTCATACACTTTTTATTGATATTCTAAAGACAGTATTACTTCATTTTGACTTTGTTACATGTTACATTTTATTATATTGCTTTTGCTCAGTGACAAAAATGTCCCAGTCAAAAAATATTTTAAAATGTATTTTAAAAATTCTTAGTTTTTCTTTTTGCATACATCTTTTAATTGACTTGTGTCCTGATCATACCAATTATGTGTATTGTAGGAAAGCAGAAATTGTCAGTTGAGGAGAAAAGGCAAAGAAACAGAGAATACCAACAGAAAAGAAGGGAAAGAATAAATAGTGACCCAGAGAGGAAAAGGGCCACACAAGAAAGTGAAAGACAAAGGTGGAAGAAGAGAGTTGAGAACAAAAAAGTAATACAAATAGACATGATGAGGGACAGGGCAAAGCGGAAGGAAGTATCAGAAAGAGGCACAGAAAAGCTCCAGTGAATGTGCAGTACCACTGGAGACAGATACCCCCCAGATAGTCCGCAAGATATGAATGATCAAGAGGATAATGCTGGACAAAGATGGTTAATAGGGTCTATGCACGGTCACTTCCTGGTTACGATAGGCCATCCCCCCTACCGTCGGCTCAATTCATTCCTATGGCAGACCGAACCAAATGGAATTATTTACGCGTTTTTTTCAAGACCTGCCGCGCATCACGGTAGACGATGTCCACCTGATTTGTGAAAAACACAGAGACGTCTGCGAGCAAGCGGGTGAAGGACTTTAAGCTGTATATAACCAGCTTTATTCATGAATATGAAGGTAAGCTAACAGCGTTAGCTTGTAGCTTCCATCATCAAAAAACAGTGAGACAGATCTATATAGCCGTGATCGTGGGCTCCAACTGCTTCCCAACTTTCTCTGGTCTAGCTGTACGTTATCAGACACCAAGTCTTCATTCACCAAAAGAATAGTTGTTCCAGTGAAATAACACACGAACGACGCCGCGCCTCCTCCTTTAGCCTCCTCCTTTAAGGCCTATTCATCCTCCACGAGAAGAAAGAAATTTGTTCTCGCTGGGGAGCGCCGAGAACAAGAAAAAAGTTTGTTTCGGCAGGGAGCATTCATACTCCCCAAGAACTCAGCTGCCGAACTGCTTCAGCGATGTGTCAAATGGGTGTGCGTATCAGGTGTGTGTGTGGAGGGGAGGGTGTGGGTGTGTGTGCAGTTTAAAACGATTTGTCCTCACTACTTGAGGAGGCATACAGGTCTGCGGCGAAAACTCTCTCGGCCTGCCCCGGTCCGCCTAGTGCGGGTCGATCCAGACTGTGACTCCTCGGTCCGTCCGCACAAAGCAGCACAGCAGGCGCCGGAGAAAAACGTCAATCGCTACCCGCAAAACCACGCTCATCCTCCCTTTCTGACCAATCACAGCAGTTGTTCTCGGACATCCTGCCGAACAAAGTTCGGCCCGGCTGATGTGCACAAGAACAAACCGTTAGCGCTGCCGAACTGGGTCTGAAATTCTTTCTTAATCCGTGTACTCTTCGTTCTTTCCATTTTCAATTAAAACCAAAAATCGAAAAAGGAATTTTTTCTTTCATATTTTGTTTTTTTTTTTTTAAACGGATACAAAACGCCAAAAAAGGTCTTGTTTTTCATATTTTAATCCTAGTCGAAGATCAAAAAAATGAAAAGGAAAAACGGGCTGTAAGAAAGAATTCGATTTTCATATTTTATTGCTCCGGTCTTTGCGAGTCCGGTAAAGTTTAAGAAATTGGCAGATTCGAAGTTTGCCGTTCAATAGCTTCCGATCAAATGGGCGTAATAACAAATACTGCACCTCATTAGAATCGTAGGAAGGAGGTCTACAAGCTACAACCTGGTTTTTATAAAACCATCCCTCCTCCGCTGCAGTTTTACATTTTGATCGCTGGTCCAGTCAGCTGAAGGCTGCTGAGCGGGCAGGGACCGTCTACAAATGACCACTCTGTTGACAGCTCTTATGTAAAAATTAACTACACTCTTCTACACTGTACTTTCACCAAACTTATACATAGTGTCAATAGACATCTTCTCTTCAGATTGCATTCTAAAAATATATTTTTTGGGATTTTTGTTTATATTTTGTTAATATTTTTTATTATATTTACTAGGAACTCTAAACCTGTACACTGTAATCACCATATTATTTACTCTACGTACTAGAAGTCACCAAAATCACACAGATGATCACAGTACATATATACTACAAGTCTCAGCTTCTGGAAATGTGTTTTTTTTAATGATTTTTGGTGAAATATAGTTTATTATTTTTTCAATAACTCCACCACTGTACACTCTGCTGACACCAAACTCACAGAGATGATCACAGGACATCTCCTCTCTGTACTACAAGTCTTAGTTCTGTTGAAAAACAATCAGCTGATTTGTCTACCTGGATGAGTCTACCTGATTAACTGCAGCTGTGTATTGTTTCTACATGAGCTGAAAGTACCTGTGAGTCACCTTCCTCCTGAATCCCTGAGATGTTGTAGATGTCGTTAGGAACTATTGTCCTTGATGGTTCTCTTTTTTTAATGCAGGAATGTGTAAATTAGATCAAAGCAGGTTTGGAATCAGGTTCAGAGAAAAATGGTCGTACTGGAAAAGTGCAACCTGAGGCATTCCCTTGTTTAGTGTAGGTCTTTATGTTTGACGTAGATCCTCTCTACAACCATCTACCTTCTCTGTCCATAATGAGGACATTGTCATTTTCAAAGGTCTGTCCTTGTCCTTGAGATGTAAATGGACTGCTGAGTCATGACCTGAAAAGGTGGCTCTACTGTGTTGTGCCATGTACTTGTGTAATTGTTGGTTTTTATTCCGATGTAAGAGTCTGGCCAGTCCTCACTGTAAAGCAGTGTTTTTCAACCTTTTTTGGGCCAAGGCACACTTTTTCATTGAAAAAAATCACAAGGCACACCATGGGGGGGGGGGTGTTAGTTGCTGCTGTCAGAACTGCCTGAGCTCATTGATGGTTGATGATAATAATAATAATAATAGTAATTTACCCTTTATTGATCCTCTTGGGGAAATTCTTCTCTGCATTAGACCCATCCTCACTGTTCCAGGAGCAGTATAAAGTTATCAGATGAATTTGGTCCAATCAAACATTTTTAACACTTAAACACATGAATCTGTCAGGACTGCAGCTGTTTTCTAAGGCTCACTCTGTTTTAATAGTTTTACTGTAGAAACCTTCTCCTCTCCTGACAGTAAAGGATTACATTTAGTTTACAGTCACCTGATTAAAGCATCTGTCTTTTTTACCACATCAAATCATTTCAAACTGATTTTTTTCACCTGTCAAAAAGTGACTGTAGCATCCAGTTTATCTGTAATGGATTAAATCTGCCTTATTTCATTCTCCATGTTACAGCAGGGCTCTGTCATGTTTTTAGTAGTAAAACTTTTGGGTGTATTTAAACATTAGTAATAAAGGACAACCTGATAAAGTCACTGACAGATCAATGTGTTTTTAGTGTTTGATTTGTTACATTTTAAGTCATCAGTTATGCTGAGAAACACAGCTGTGACGTGCGCTCTCATCATGACGACATGCGCGAGCAGTGACTCCTCACCGGTCTGACAGGTGATCAGAATAACGGACCTTCAGTCAAAGAGAGGAGACACTGGAGACAAACCCAGTGAGCCTCTCAGACCGTTAAAACCAGTGATGCTGAGGGGGGTTACTCTGACTTTTTTTTTCTTTTTTACCAAATGTGCGTCACGCAGGAAAAAAGCGACATGACGACCCAACCCAGTGTCCGTGGGCCGCTGATCTGGCTTTATGGACCGGTCAGATCCAAGTATGAATTTAAAAATGTCGGGACTGTTGACCAGGAAACAGAGCCAGTCCAGGACTGGTTCTCCTGACCGGTGGCAGCGGGGCCGCGACCGCTTGTCTCCCCCTCCTCCTCCTCGCCGGACCACAGACTTGGTCCAGTTCGGGGGAGGAGGCATGCAGGTGCCGAGCGGGTCGCGGTAGCGGGTCGCGGTAGCGGGTCGCGGTAGCGTCTCACAGCGCGCTGCGCGTCTCCCCAGAGCGCACACCCTGGACCAGGTCCAAGTCTTGGATTTCCTGCGCGGTCTGACTCCAAACAGAACCGGAGTCTGCCATTTGGTGATGGCTGTCACAGACGCACGATAATGGAATATTATTAGCAGATAATAATTTATTAGTTTTCAAAAATATTTTTAAACCAACAGGTGAATTTGAATAATTTCCCGCGGCACACCTGACGATCTCTCACGGCACACTAATGTGCCGCGGAACAGCGGTTGAAAAACACTGCTGTAAAGGACTGCATAAACAAAGAAGCCAAGCTTCTTTTTGGTTGTATGGTTCAGTTTAGATTAACCAGTTTCTGTCTGAGTGTGTTGTTGGGTTTGAAGTTGACTGTCAACTTAATTTTAATATGACAAAGCTAAGACTTGTAGTATAGAGAGGAGATGTCCTGTGATCATCTCTGTGAGTTTGGTGTCAGCAGAGTGTACAGTGGTGGAGTTATTGAAAAAATAATAAACTATATTTCACCAAAAATCATAAAAAACACATTTCCAGAAGCTGAGACTTGTAGTATATATGTACTGTGATCATCTGTGTGATTTTGGTGACTTCTAGTATGTAGAGTAAATAATATGGTGATTACAGTGTACAGGTTTAGAGTTCCTAGTAAATATAATAAAAAATATTAACAAAATATAAACAAAAATCCCCCAAAATTATATTTTTAGAATGCAATCTGAAGAGAAGATGTCTATTGACACTATGTATAAGTTTGGTGAAAGTACAGTGTAGAAGAGTGTAGTTAATTTTTACATAAGAGCTGTCAACAGAGTGGTCATTTGTAGACGGTCCCTGCCCGCTCAGCAGCCTTCAGCTGACTGGACCAGCGATCAAAATGTAAAACTGCAGCGGAGGAGGGATGGTTTTATAAAAACGAGGTTGTAGCTTGTAGACCTCCTTCCTACGATTCTAATGAGGTCCAGTATTTGTTATTACGCCCATTTGATCGGAAGCTATTGAACGGCAAACTTCGAATCTGCCAATTTCTTGAACTTTACCGGACTCGCAAAGACCGGAGCAATAAAATATGAAAATCTAATTCTTTCTTACAGCCCGTTTTTCCTTTTCGTTTTTTTGATCTTCGACTAGGATTAAAATATGAAAAACAAGACCTTTTTTGGCGTTTTGTATCCGTTTCAAAAACAAAAAACAAAATATGAAAGAAAAAATTCCTTTTTCGATTTTTGGCTTTAATTGAAAATGGAAAGAACGAAGAGTACACGGATTTTACATGACATTGATTATTTTAAAATTTTATTTTACAATTGAAAATGTTTTTCTCTTCATGTATTGATGTAGATAAAGTAACAAGTAACATCTCTTCTGTTCTGGGTCAAATTGACCCGCTGACTTAAAATCAAAACTAATGACTCAAGATGATTTGTTTTCAAAGTAAACTTTATTCAAGCACTGATTTGGAACAAAATAAGAAATCAACAATATGAACTCCACAGCACACAGGAAGCATGTTGTCACATTGTGATAGTAAGCACTATGCATTGTTTAGAACCAGAAATACACAAAAATGAATAGGTGCAAATGAACAAGGTGCATGTGTCTACACAGCACACGAGGGACATGTCATCACAGTGTGTTTTGTGAAAATGAATTTAGCACATTTTACACAAGTCAGGGTTAGCTTGACATCATCAGATGGCTTGCAGACTGGCACCTCTTCTTATTTCTTTTTCCCAGCAGCAACCTGAAGACGAGGACAATGATTACTGGTTTGTTTGTTTTTTTGCTGATACCAAGAAACACACAACATACTTTCACATACACACACACACTCACACACACATACTTACCTCACACAGTAGTATAATTAGGGTTGGGTATTGAAAGGGTTTCATTCGGTACCGGTGCCATTTCGATACTTTTAAAACGGTACCGGTTCCTAAACGGTATTTAAATCGGTACTTTTAAAACCAAAAAACACTGATTTTTTTTTTATGATCCCATGACTTTTTATTTCTTAAGGCAAAAGACCGAGCCAATCAAATTCACCAACAATATTTTAACATCAAATTCTTCATAATATCTCGTCTCGTCTTCTTCCGCTTATCCGGGTCACGGGGGCATCCTCCCAACTAGGGACTCCCAGACGGTCTTCTCCCCAGACACTTCTACCAGCTCCTCCGGCAGGACCCCCCTGCTGAAAAAACCAGCATATGCTGGTTCCAGCATATGTTGTGTTTTGGTGCTGGTATGCTGGTCCATAGAGATCCATTAGTTCAACCAGCATTGACCAGCATTGAATCATGTTGGTCTACCAGCTAAACCAGCACCAAACCAGCATTGACCAGCATATAAATCAAGACCATCATGATTTGTTTGCTGGTCTTTGCTGGTCAATGCTGGTCTATGCTTTTTTATTTTTTAGATTTTTTTATTTATTTATTTTTTAACTTTCTTTTAAATCCTGTAAGCGCTCTGAGGTTCAAAGAATGTAGAGCGCTATATAAATCAAACGTAGTATTATTATTATTATTACTAAAGGGTTGTTCTGGTGTGGGAAGCCTGTTCATTTGTATGCTGTCTTGTGCCAACTGAGCGACACTAGGGGGAGCTGTTTGCACAGGAATGAAAGTGATCGCTGGTGTGGCTGTTTGGGTGCGGAGTCTGGGCTCACCTGTTCATCCTGTACGTCACCCACCTGTGATAACGCTCTGTCATATGCTTTCAACCTGGCTCAAGCTGTTTTCACTTCCTTCTGTGTTCTCAAACGTTCCAACTCCAAATTTTGAGCTGCCATTTGTTTCTTGTGTTCTTCCTCTAGAACCGTGATCTTTTCTTGTAGTCTTTGTTCTTCTAGTGCAACCTCATATTCAGCCCTTGTTGCTGCATCAGCCCGTTTTGTGACTAGCTGTGAAGTTGAGGATTGCTGGCTGTTACTTGATGCTGCGGTGGAGCCGTACATGGACTGGGCGTAATCATGCTTTAAGAGTCCATGGAAACAAGTTCTTTCACTCTCTGCATCAAAAACTCCATCAACACCACTTATTCTGTCCACAATTATTTTAATGATGTCGTGAGTTACTGCTTCACATGCATCAATCTTTCTTCTTATGCTGGATGATGGTGGGTTCTGATTTCTGAACAGAACTTTAAGATTTCATCTCCCTTTTGTTCTATTATGGCAGCAAGTTTGGACATCTCTTCATCTGTAACATCAGTTTTTAACCTCGCTCTTGATTTGCATACATGCATTTTCCATTGTTCATACAGTTATTAGTCTTTTTTCCTTTTTATTAATTTCTTCCCTTTGATATGTTATCATCTTTTCCGTTTGTATTTTAACTCTTTCTGGACGTCTTGGTAAATCTGACCTGGTTTGAGCATTATCTTGAAGCTCACTTAACGTTTGATCTCTTATTGTGACTGAATCTTTAATGTTTGACTATCTTCACTTTCATCTTGACTTAAGTCCTTTAAATCTTGACTTACATGTTGTAAACTTGCAGTTGCTCCACTTATGACCATTTGACTCACTGAATCAGCATGTAGATCTTCCATTTTCAGTTTCTTTTTAACCGTTTTGTTCTCTGACCAACTTCTGCCATCTGCTGGACATCGCGGGTATTACCGTTAGGCTTTCAGACACGTTGAGAAGCAGGAGGCGATGGTCAAGCTCTTACTGTAGCATCCAGTCGAATTGAGTAGGCCAGTACTGGTGGGTAATGGTGTTCATTAAATCCTTCCGTGTCATCAACCAACGTAAGAGCTAAGCAAAAACAAATAACAATAATTACCGCACATTCATATTCACCTTCAAACGTTACAACCGTTATGTTTAGCTCATTACGTCTGTACATTTGCTCCGTTAAAGTCCATAAACATTCCCATAAACCTTTCCAGTTACTTAAGTACACAAATAGTTACAAACCTTGTTCCTCCATCGACTGGAGCTAATTCTGAGATGTTCTTTAAACTTTCCGTCGCCTTTTCTCCGTTTGTCGTTAGCTCCCTTTTCTTTGTCATCTTTTTACCTTTTTGCATCAACTGCTCTATGTAACCTACTTCCGCCCACAGTAAGTTACCAAAATAAAAGCATGTGACTTTCCATTTGTTTACTGGATTATAAACGTAGATAACATTACTCTGTTGGCCTTTACAAACCAAAATACAGAGAGCTGACGCTATAAACGCAGGAGCACTAAAACGAGACTATAAACAAACCAAAATGCAGGGGCTGGAGGCTGGGGCATGACAACTTTGTGTTTTCTAAAAAGAACTTGATTTCTAAACAAAAATGTTGTTTGTGGTACTTTTCCACGTTGCAGTTCAATAATCATTTTCAGCAAACAGAACTCCTCATGTAGTTTCTGTCAGAGGAGGCAGAGCTACCTACATTCAAACTCACCGTCTCTGAACAGAAATGTATGGAGCCGAGACAGGGCCATAATATTTGTATAACTGAAAAAAAAATCTGAAACTGAAAAAATAAAAAATAAAACTGAAAAAAAAATTTGAAACTGAAAAAATAAAAACTAAAACTGAATGTCAAATTTTTGACTTGCAATTTGAAAAATAAAAAATGAACTCAATATTAGAAGAAGCTATACTAAAAAAGTTTTATCAGCTTAAAATAATCTTTAATTCAGTTAAGTTTTTTAATTAAACTTTATTATGTTTGGAATTATTTTGAAGTTTTCAGTTTCAGATTTTATTTTTTCAGATTCTAATCTGTTTTTTTCAAGTTCAAAACTTTGTTTTTCAGTTTCAGATTTACTTTTCACCTTCAGATCTTTTTTTTCACTTTAAAGTTGGATTTTTTCAGATTCAAGTTTTGGCCCTGATCTGAAAGGGGTGGGCGGGGAAACATGATTGACAGCCAACAACGGGACTGGAGAGGCTGCCACTTTCATGTTGCATTCATCAACCGTGGGAACGTCAGGAACTTTGTAGACATTTTGTGTACTACATTTATCGGCCTGCTTGGAAAAATCTAGTGCAAAATCTGGTTTTGCAAAACATGTCATCTACAACTGTTACCAATCACAGTTCAGGAATATTTATATATGTGTAAAATTATGTGGAATGAACAGCCATTCTTCAAGCGGAGAAATTTCCTACGACCACGAAGTAGCCCCTACCTACGGTGACTGGATAATGGCGTCTGGACCGGGTGGAGTGGAACGAACGATACCGGTAATCAGGTAAGTTTCATCTTTTGTCAAACTACTTAGTGACTGTCCTGCATGAGTTAGTGTAGACTAATATGTTTGATATTAGGTGACAAAGGGAACTTTCTTTGTTATGAAGCCTCGTGAGGCTCTTGCTAAGGCTACCACCATAACCAGTTCGCTAGTACACAATACATTATTCTAATGTCTAACCCTGTCGAGATAAACAGTTGAGCCCAAAATTATTTCTACACTTGCTAATATTAGATTTGATTTATAATTATTTTTACTTAACTAATGAGTATGACGTATATCAGATAATAAACCATTTAAAAAGATAATGATCATGATAACATTTTTTAATATGTCCATCTTTACCATTTAATAGAAATACCAGTTAGAAATTTTGTATGTGTCGTTGTAGACAATGGAAAAAAAAAAAACATTGTTGACATTACAGCAATCAAAACCTTTTAATAATCGCTGAGCAGTTTTTAATGTTTTCTCTGGTATTTTGATGGTTGATCTTTGGTTATCAGAAAGATCTGGCCCTTTAAAAATCCAAAGTGGACTTGTTATTTCACACAGCTTTGAGTTTTCACTAGTGATGCTGGCAGTGCAGGATGACAGAAGATGTGGTGTGGAAAAGACTTCAGCACTAAGCATAAAATATGCTTCAGAATTTTTGTGATTTCAACTTCAAAAAGGTACCATTAATGTGGTACAAACATTATTTGATTGTATGAAAAGGTTATATTTAGCTGCTTTCCTCTGAACAGTGAACTGTGCAATAAAGTGAACAATACTGATAGTTAATTTTGTATCATTTTATTTGGGTTTTATGAAAACACAGAAAAAGCCGTTTTTAATTTTAAATGAGGAACTTGTATAATATTCTTTACTTGTATTTAGAACCCCAAGCAAATAATCCTTTTTAAATTTCAGACATTATGAAATTCCTGGCCAAGAGGAAATGCCTTCATCAAGTTTGTTTTGAACTGATCATGGGATCTCATGTGTTTTACAGGTAACAATTGTTTTAGCACAAGCAGACACAACTGGGTAACAAATGCAGTAATTCCCAAAGTTCAGTAGCCTGGTAAACCAGAC
>SSNR01000308.1:691535-710504 GCA_006937965.1 Callopanchax toddi | reverse complement strand
AATTTCTGCAGAGCAGAACTGACGGTCTAGTATACTAGGCTAAAAGTTCACAGCAGTCTTTAAACTTTACTGTTACAGCAGTCTTTGTTCTGATGGAAGCAGTGGAGCGTGACCTTGGCCTGTGATCCATTGTAGAGACCTGGCAGGTGTCTAATTTCTAATTTCAAAGCCCAAATAAAATTGACAAAAGCACTTTTTTTTTTTTTTACCTTCTGAATCGTAAAGTAGATCCTGAAGGTAGTTGACAGTTTCAAATTCAACTTGGTGTCTGGTAGTTCTTTTTCACTTAGCTGAGGCCATAACAAACTCAGCACTGACCTATGGTAATATAAAAATACAAATACCCATTAAATCCTTCATAGCCTTAGAAGCTGACCTTAGACATTCTATACATGTTAACTCGCTTCACTCTCTCCCCCTGAAACAAACGGGCTGGTAGATATCTGGGTGTTGTTGTGAAGCTGCTCCAGTATTGGTTGCAACCTGAGCACTGCAACACACAAAACGCACCAAAGACCTTATGGAGCTATGATGAATCATGAAAAACATTTCCTAACAAATTGATATAACACACACCAGAAAAATGTATCCCTGATTTGAACATGGTTCCTGTGAATCCACAGTTTAAGATGTCATCAGAGAAGCCCTCAATTGCTCTGTAGAAAATTCAATCTAGGAAAAAATAAGAACATTCCCAAGTTTAATTGTAAATATAATTTGAAAAGAATATTTTTGGGGGCATTAAGCAAGTTCTTGCATTTTATTAGCTACACAGTACCTGATTAAGTAGTGATCGCAGGTTGACATCTGTCACTACATCATTGTCCAAAGCAGCTGCATCCATTTGTCCATTACAGATGTCTTTTTAAGCCCATGGACTGAAAGATGTAGGAGCAGGCCCTCCTTGTTGTAAACTGACGGCCAAAATTTCCCCAACAATCCATGGAAGAGAAATTACAAGTTATTAGTTACGCACTGTGAAGTTAGCATGATTTATTTTCCAAAAAATATGAAAAACTGTAGAGGCCATTATCAAAGTCTGTGTAGGAATAGCATGCAGGGCTTTTGTGATGTAGTGGCCCCTCAGAGAAACGAGTCAATTCCAGCCAAGATTTCTAAAAACAAAATTCATGTCATTTTAATATTAATTTTCCAGATGATTCACATTTAATATTACAGTATACATGATGAACATGATGATGCAGTCTGCTGTCTGCAGCTGTCCCTGAGAGGTTCTGCTGCTGTCGAACTGTAGTTGACATTCTGACAAATATTAGACACACCACATGGAAACAAACACATACATTCAGACAATGAGAAGGACTAGTTAATTGAAACCTAAGTGGAAATACAAAACAAATGGGAATCTATGATCCACCGTCAGGCTCACCAGAACCCAGCAACAGGTACTGGTTATGGTTATGGTAGCCTTAGCAAGAGCCTCACGAGGCTTCATAACAAAGAAAGTTCCCTTTGTCACCTAATATCAAACATATTAGTCTACACTAACTCATGCAGGACAGTCACTAAGTCGTTTGACAAAAGATGAAACTTACCTGATTACCGGTATCGTTCGTTCCACTCCACCCGGTCCAGACGCCATTATCCAGTCACCGTAGGTAGGGGCTACTTCGTGGTCGTAGGAAATTTCTCCGCTTGAAGAATGGCTGTTCATTCCACATAATTTTACACATATATAAATATTCCTGAACTGTGATTGGTAACAGTTGTAGATGACATGTTTTGCAAAACCAGATTTTGCACTAGATTTTTCCAAGCAGGCCGATAAATGTAGGACACAAAATGTCTACAAAGTTCCTGAAGTTCCCACGGTTGATGAATGCAACATGAAAGTGGCAGCCTCTCCAGTCCCGTTGTTGGCTGTCAATCATGTTTCCCCGCCCACCCCTTTCAGATCAGGGCCAAAACTTGAATCTGAAAAAAATCCAACTTTAAAGTGAAAAAAAAAGATCTGAAGGTGAAAAGTAAATCTGAAAGTGAAAAACGAAGTTTTGAACTTGAAAAAAACAGATTAGAATCTGAAAAAATAAAATCTGAAACTGAAAACTTCAAAATAATTCCAAACATAATAAAGTTTAATTAAAAAACTTAACTGAATTAAAGATTATTTTAAGCTGATAAAAAATTTTTTAGTATAGCTTCTTCTAATATTGAGTTCATTTTTTATTTTTCAAATTGCAAGTCAAAAATTTGACATTCAGTTTTAGTTTTTATTTTTTCAGTTTCAAAATTTTTTTTCAGTTTTATTTTTTATTTTTTCAGTTTCACATTTTTTTTTCAGTTATACAAATATTATGGCCCTGTCTCGGCTCCATAGAATGCACCAGATGGAGTTTTACCGAATGGATCCACAGAGAGAGCTGGTGAGTTTTAAAGTTAATATCTGACTAAACTGACCCATAGGACAAGTCCAGATAATGACTGAGGGAAACACTCAGTGCGTCTACATGCACATCTAAGTCGAGCTAGATCGGTCTAGGTCGATCTTATGTTAATAAACTGGGAGTCTTTATCCTAGTTTACACGTCTGTTAGAAAACCGAACTCTTAAAGCAGCACTCCGGAGGATTTCATCAGGAGAGCAGTTTTTGAATCTAGCGTCCAAAGGCTCCTCCTCAAAACATCTCGACACGCGCGTCCGGTCGCGTGTGCGCGCGTGCACGCGGCACATATACTTCGGACATGAACTGTACCGCTCAATGTGTAGGGTTTAATCACTCACAGTTCACAATCTTATTCCAACACTACGAGGGTCTGAAGAGCCCTCTCTGTCCCTGCTGCTTCTGATATTAGCTCTGTTAGCAGAGAGCTGCTGCTGGACTCTGAAGCTGAACTTGACTCGGCCCTGGATGAACTTTCTGACCAAAATAAACGCGTAACCCTGTCAAGCCTTGCCATTCTGTGAGGTGAAAGGTTTAAAAATAAAAATAAACCCGTCTTTAGCTGGAGAATGGGTAGGTTTTTAGTAGAAATGAGCTGTGAGTCCTCAGTGAACGAGACGGTAAACAGAGAAACACACGGAGCGTCCTGTACGACAGCGCCCCCTACTGGTACAGGTTTGGTCGATGCGTGTGCGTGTTGAGAGAATGCAGACATTTGAATTTCATTGGCTGAAAAATGTCGGCGGCAAGAAATAATGGAAAGGGGTCTCTAGGAGGAAGGAGGGTCTTCATCAGAATGACAGATGTTGTGGAACTCAACCCATAGATCATAGTTTAGACCTGAAATATCATTTAGAACATTTAGAAAACTTTGATACAGAGAAAAATGCTCCAGAGGGCCGCTTTAACTGAATGTATAAATTCAACCTATGCAGCAAGCTTAACATGACAGTAAGCACTCCGGAGATGTGCTGTGTTGTTCATAACTTTACTGGTGCTGGTGAAGGTTCTCAGTCGTCATGATAATCACATAACTTTACTGATAAACCAAAGTTTCTTCTTTGCAAAACTGAAATACAGCCCAACAAACATTGTTGTTGGATATGCAGGTCATGTCTGTATTGCATCGGGTGGTCCATAACCAAGACTAGACTTATATACGGTTTACCATAAACCAGGGGTGGGGAATCCTGGTCCTCCAGGGCCACGGTCCTGCACATTTTAGTGGTTTCTTCTCTTCAACACACCTGATCTGAATTAGTGGGTGATTATTAGGAGCCTTCTGGTTGCCTTGAAGGCACATTGAGGAGGTAATTCAACATTTAAATCAGGTGTGTTGAGATATATTAGAAGCCAACAGAGCTCAGACAACGAGGGAGAAGAGGCACGGATCCTTTCTCCAGAGAACTGCGGGTGAGCAGCCTTTTTATCTCTGCTCCTTGATTAGCTGATGAGCTGCAGCCTGTGCTGGAGTGGGCGTGTCACTGGTGACCGCAGCAGCAGGAGAAGAGGGCCCAGCTGACAGGGAACAGCCAGGTCTCACACAGGGGCGGCAGACCAGGGGACGGAACAGTTCTAAAGAGTGTCACATTTTACTTTTAATTCAACATCATTTTACTCTCATTAGAATGAAATTTTATTCAATACAGTGTAAATGTTTACTCTGAATTATTTCTTTTTACTCTTGATGGAATTCTAAATGGAACTAAATGTTACTCGTTTCACTATGTATCTATTACAATTATACACAATATTTTTACAAAAAGGTACAATAAAAAGATCTGGAATCAGTACGTTAACACACCCACCTTTACTGTTCACAGGAAACAGTATGGTACAATATACAAACTTGCATCACCTTGACTGTATGACACCTGTAAATCAAAGGCTTTGGAACAGAAAAGCTCTTCAGCTTCAATGACATGAGGCCCATCTCTTGTACACAGAACTTGAAAAGCATTGCTCATTCAGACACACAGTTTGCAGTGCAAACGTAACCAACAGTAACCTCTCATCTTTAACGACAACACTGCTGATCTTATGAAAAACTGGCATTTCACAATGGACTTTGAGACAAACAACCAAATATAAACGATACACATTTCCATGGTGTTTGGCCCGTCTAACATTTGACACCTTGGTATCGATTGGTAGCTGAAGAGTCTCTGCTAGCTCACTGCCCCAGTCCAGTGCATTTAGAGGCACCATTTTACCTGGTCCTGTGGTCAGTCTCTTGGGGTCAAATGCATACCAATGGAAAGCAATATGATTTTGATGTTTTATTGCTAATGTTTTAGTGACATTTTTGAAGAAACTGTGTTTGGCGTCATGGCGCATGCACCAGCTATGTAAAATTGGCCCAGTTTTGAGGATACATGTAGGATAATGCACCATGACATGATGCTTTGGTAGCAGCTTTTTGTGTGAAAACAAGTGTTTAAATAGCCTGTGGTGCTCAGCGATCAGGTGTTTCAAGAAAACAGTGATACCCTTTGATAACACTGGTGAAAATACAATATTTACTATTTGAAGCAACAGCAGTAGTAAATACCAGTGCTGATCATTTGGACAAACCAAGTCTCCAAAGATGAGTGGTAGATTCCGAAGTAGACACCAGGACTGGATGGCATTTAACCCCAAGTCATTTGAGTCTTCCAACAATTTCACATAGGTGCTTTGTTGTTTTGTTCCATGTAACCATAGTTAAAGCTCTTAATCAGGTCATACCCTCCCCCCCTTGGACACACTGTATCATAAACGCATCACACAACGAGCAGTAAAAATCACCTTGGACCTTCTCATCCTGCATATCACCTGTTCACTCTGTTACCTTCTGGTAGACGCTACAGGTCCCTGCGTACAAAATCAGTCAGATTCAAAGACAGGTTTTTCCCAAAAACCGTACGGACATTAAACCAAGTCACCATCTAAAGTATTCATATCTGCCTGCCTACTGTTTGTATTGTGTGTATTGATTGACACCGAGATGTGAGCATGTCCATGCTGTACTGAAAACAAATTCCACCAACTTGTTGTGTGGCCATTAATAAATGAATCTGAATTCTCCGGTCTACTTCATTTAATGTTGTGTACTGATCTATTACATGCAACAGAATCAGCTTCATTTCATACTGTGCCACTCCCGCCAAGATATCATGCATAACATCAACTGAGAAATTTTCGCATGTACTGAAATACTGCAATGAATTTAGAATGCATGACTGTTTAACACCCATTACATATGGAGGTCTGGGATTTGCCTCCATTTTCTGACAATGTTCAGTATGAAGTGCTTGAGTTTGCATTATTATCTTGGGTGAATTCTCTGTAAACTCGGTCTGAAAGTCCTATTTCTCAGCAAGACAAAATCAACAACAATACCTAGCACTAAATGACTCTACAAAACCAAACAGACAGTGAAGTCCAAAGTTGTCACCAGTAACTTGGACAATAGTTCCATGTATTGGATCATCATACAGGGGAACCCTAATTCCATCCCTCTCCAGGATTTTAACATCCTGCACAATCGGATCAAGTATCTTAGAAAAGCCATATGTTTTAATGTCCTGGGCATGAAATAATGAGACCAAGTAAATATTATGGAGAGCAGAATAGGCTTTATGCACAGAGTACTTAGTAGAACTTCTGGTTTAAAATTACCTCGCGGGACCGTTTCCGGTTCCATTTGAAACGTGAAGATTTCCAGAGTCAGAGTGCATTTCCAGCTAAAGATATTGTTTATAATCAAAACGAGTGATAGTATAGTATAGTACAGAATGATATATATATATATTATAGCACTAAGAAATGAAGCCATCATATAAGTATCAGCGGACGGGAAGCCTCGACAGCTGAACACTGCTGTGTTCCGTTGTGTACCGCATCAGCTGAATAGAATTCATCAGTCCGTTTCCACATTTCACTGAATAAATAACTACAAAAAGGAAGGATTGTGAACTTAAGAAGAGAAAACGTGATCATTTCTAACCACACCGTGTCTGCAGTCCACACTTTGCAGCACAGTAGTCAAAGAGCCGAGTGGAGGAGGCTAACGGAGGAGGCTAAAGGAGGAGGCTAACGGAGGAGGCTAAAGGAGGAGGCTAACGGAGGAGGCTAACGGAGGAGGCTAACGGAGGAGGCTAACGGAGGAGGCTAACGGAGGAGGCTAACGGAGGAGGCTAAAGGAGGAGGCTAACGGAGGAGGCTAAAGGAGGAGGCTAAAGGAGGAGGCTAAAGGAGGAGGCGTTCGTGTGTTATTTCACTGGAACAACTCTTCTTTTGGTGAATGAAGACTTGGTGTTTGATAACGTACAGCTAGACCAGAGAAAGTTGAAAGTTGGGAAGCAGTTGGAGCCCACGATCACGGCTATATAGATCTGTCTCACTGTTTTTTGATGATTGAAGCTACGAGCTAACGCTGTTAGCTTACCTTCAATTTCACGAATAAAGCTGGTTATATACAGCTTAAAGTCCTTCACCCGCTTGCTCACAGACGTCTCTGTGTGTTTTTCAAAAATCCGGTGGACATCGTCTACCGTGATGCGGCAGGTCTTGAAGAAAACACGTAAATGATTCCATTTGGTTCGGTCTGCCATAGAAATGCATTGAGCCGACAGTAGGGGGGCTGGCCTATCGTAACCAGGAAGTGACCGTGCATAGACCCTGTTGTACTTAGGAGAAAAATTACGTAGGGTGAAATATATTGCTCCTAATTTATGTATTCCCCGTTTTGAACCGAGAGGATTAGCAGTCTGGAAATCATCATAATAAAGTTGAATCTGAAGGGCGTGGTTCTGCTTTGAAAATAGAGCATGGCTCTTGAAAATCTCTCCATCACACAAATCTTTAAGATTTTCTTCTGAATTTGGCTTGGCCATCATCTCCTCAACAACCTGATCATAGCCTCCTGTAGTTCGATTGCGCAGGGTATAAAATCTTGAAGCAAGTACATATTGTACTGGGTCTACACGCCCCACTTCTCTACAAAATACTGTGTTCTTTTACTTTCAAAAGTTAAAGCCACAAAAGGATTTTTCATTTCCTCAGAACACTGATCAGTTTTGCACTCAATGTCACTTTTGGCAGGTTCCCGTAAAGACAAACTGGTTTTCACTGATTCTTTTGCTTGATTTTGAATATCATTAACAATCTCTTCCAAATAAATTACCAAAGTGTTAATTGCATTTTCACTTACACCTGCCACTTGTAGTTCAGCTACTGTTGCAGCACAACTGTGCACAAGACACTTTAGAAGTAGGACAGAATCAGAAGGAGGACTTTCAGGGGGCAAATCAAATGACTCTTCAGCTGTGGGTGGGCCTTCACCAGGATCAGAAGAGTGTTCATAATGTGCTTTATTTAGATGTTTTCTGAACCCAGAACAAGGTTATAATAGTTTTGCATTTTTCATTGGTTTTTATTTTAGTTTTTGTTTCAAATTTTTATTTATAATTAGTTTTAATTAGTTTTTGCCATCTGTTTGCTAGTTTTAGTTAGTTTCTATTTTTTGAAAACTTTTAGTTTCAGTTTAGTTTTTATTAGTTTCAGTATTAGTTTTAGTCTTTTGTAAAATGACTCACATATCAGGGACAAGACAGAGACACAGTGAAATAAATTGTTGTGTTCAACAAAATCACAGAAAATCATAAATGTAATATTTTGAACAGGAGAGCTACCATACATTCAGTTAAGGATCAAAGGAATGAGGCAAAGTAAAAAAATGAATTCAATGGTAGCTTTGCTCTGGACATTGAGGACCAGGATGAGACATTCGCTGGGTTTTGGGGAGTTTGAGCGCACGCTGAGACAGGAAATATTTAAAGTGCAGATTTGGCTCGGTGCACATAAACCTGATCTGATCCTGTCAGTTTGACCCAGAACCAGACCTGCTCTGTGGGTAACAGCCTAAAGGACCCCGTTAAGTTTAAATCCTCATGTTTAGTGTTTTCTATCATTGAGGGAAAAGTCATGGATCTTCAGCTGCTGTCTGCCCTGCAGGGCTCTGATTGGATAAAATGCCTTTAAACATGGTGGCTGAGAGTTTATAAAACAGCCTCCTGATGATAAAATATGTAAAAAACACCACCACATGTCATTTACTCCACAGCGCGTTTAAAACATGATCGAACGTTATTTACGTCACCGTGCGTTGAGATTCACAGCGCGTTTACAGATCCGGCGTATTCGTGTTTTTTACGGATGTTTTTTTCATTCTCTGACCTGCTGGACTCAGGTCCGCGTCGCGGACTCCACGCAGAGCAGCAGCACCTGGTCTGCTGGGCTGAACGTTTTATTACCAGGTCCAGGTAGATGGGGGGTGAAGCACAGAGGACCGAGCCTGTAGGTCCAGATCCAGATCGGCAGAATGAAAGAGAGGTGAGGTGTGGCAGGTTGGAGCAGGCGACCGGTGGGATTGACAGGCAGGCTGGCTGAGTGAAGTGGAGGGCTGCCAGGAAGACCAGAGGGAACGGAGACGAAGGAGGAAGCAGCCAGTAGGGGGGGGGGGGGGGGGGGGGGGGGGGGGGGGGGGCGGACAGGTCTGGAGCAGGAGAACGAGGCGCTGAAGAACGGGAGAAACTGGGTTAATGTACAATACTCAGATTGATCTAGATTAAAAGGCCGTAGTTTCCACGTGAGAATGAGGAACGACCTGGCGTCCTCCTGGTGGAACGCTGGTCCTGTTGAGGCCTGGTGTTGATGAGCTGATAGGGTGCAGCTGAGGTGATTACGGGAGCTGTCCAGCTGGTTAGGGAGGAGGAGGCGTGCCTGCTGGAGCCCAGGATATGACAAAAGTCACCAGTTAACAGAGTTACTAGATCACATTAGCTTTGTTTGGGGGACGATCAGCAGCACCATCAGGTGAAACTTCATCAGCTGTTCTGTCTCATCAGGAAGGAAACACGTCGGACATTACCGATGTGTTTTAATATTGTCAGACGGAGCTGTGTTTGATCATCAAATAATGATGGACAAGGAAGAACGGAGTGAATAAAAACTAAATCCTAGTGGTTACAGTTCATTTAGGAGGCTATTAGAAAAGACAGAGGCTGATGCAGATTTCACTTCACGTCAGAGAGATACATCCACCTAGAAGCTCCAGAGGAGAATAAAACACCCAGAACCTCCTAAACGATCGGAGGAAACAAAGTCTGGAGGAATTCTCTGACAGTTCTCATCGGCACACGAGAGAATGCGCGTGAATGAGACAGGTGCATGAGCGAAGAGGCGCACGAGTGAGAGGCGCAAGTGCCGAGAACGAGAGAGAAAAGGAGAGAGCGAGTGAGGGAGAGATACAACTGGAGAAGCAGCACGCCGGTCAAAGTGTCCGACGTGTTTTCACAAACACTGCGTTTCAAACAACGTACCTTCTGGATTTGGACCTTGTGCTAGACCAATCTCCAGCACACCAAGGCTCGTGTTTTCAAAAGGAAATCAAAAACCTCCTCATCCACTTCAGTCTTTGAATCATCCAAGACTTTTAAGTCCAGTGTTGGAATGTTGAACTTTTTGGCAGCTGTGAACACAACAAACTTTCATTAAATGTTTGAAATATGACACAAGAGGTTAAAAAAACAATAAAGCTATCAATCTCAACACACATACAGCCGCTACAGCAGCATCCCCAGAGCATGACTGATTTACAGAATCTATGGAAAATGCTGGAAACCTGTGATGTTTGCACTCACCACATTCCAAAAGCGAGGTGTAGGTCAGTCGCCTTCAACACTGATCGTCGCTCTCTGTATTTCACACGCACAGCTCGCACCCTTCATGATATGAAAAGATCATATTAATAAATAATCACATTAAACAAAAACAAATATATTTCACTTAATAAAATGATGTACTTTGTGATCAAATACACAAAGCCAGCATTATTTAATAACAAATATACAATATTTTCAACAAAAACAAAATCTGTTTTAAATTATAAGTAATCATGTAAACTGAGGCCAAAAACTATCCAAACTGCAATTATTTTAAAAATATCTATAACACAAATGTGAAAAATTACTTCAAATATGAACATGTGCTTAAAATACTGTAGCAGTAAACTTTGAGACACATTTCAAACAAAACATTCAGACTTATGGCTCAGAACACACACGAATCCCTCGAAACAAAATAAGTCAAGAAACAATGGTTTCACTGGTTGAGCCAGTCTGAAAGAGTCTAGAGCTGCTCCTCCAGACCTCTGTTAGTTCAGTCTAGATCATCCTGATCAATTAGACTAAACCCTGAAGTGGTCTAGAGCTGCTCCTCCAGACCTCTGTTAGTTCAGTTGAATCAGTCATTTTAAAATATCTCTTCAAACTCAGGTTATAGAGCAAGGTATACAGGCTTTAAAGCAAAAGAGGAAAACCCATTTTATGAGCCTTTGAGTTTTCAAACGTTATTTCACATCTTTAATGGTAAAACATAGTTTTTACTATTACTTTTATACTTCAGTATGTTTTAGAACCTGTACTTGTCTGCTTTTACTTAAGTAAAGGAGCTCAAACTGTACTTTAACTTTTACCAGTCTTTTTTTCTACAATGGTATCTGTACTTTTACTTTATTAAAGAATATGAGTACTTTTGCCATCTCTTAAAATATATTTATAAAGACTTTATGGTGTGTCTCATAATTAAGTCTAGAGGACTGACCAGCAGCACACATAGAGTATCTAAAACACAATTAGAAGGCTGTTCAGGCACAGCAGCAGCACCAACAGTCACTGGCTTCATGCTCTGTTTCAAAACAAATTTAATGCAAAGGGGCCATTCCTTATTGTTCTGCAGCCATTGTTCTCTAGATTTGTGGATAGTATACCAGTATTTTCCTTTGCACATGCATGTGAAAACACCAAACCATTTAATATTTATTCCTTTTTCAAATACAAATCCATATTTCTGACAAATGTGCTCCAACAAAAAGGTAAACATGTGCCAGTAGCTTTTAGTTAAAACTAGGAGATCATTTAAATAACAAAGCTTTGTTTGTCAAGAGGTAGTATAAAAAGCCCTGGAAACATGGGGAATCTCTCCAACAGAGACCATGGGCAAGGTGAGTGCTGTTTCTGCTCACAGGAAAACCTGACAGTGACCATGTTTCTGTTGAGGAAAAGACAATGAAGAAACATTTGACTCCTGTTCTTGACGCTCCCGTGTCTTCTACCAGATTACCTTTTACGAGGACAAGAATTTCCAGGGTCGAAGCTACGAGTGCAGCAATGACTGCACGGACCTTCACTTGTACTTCAACCGCTGCAACTCCATCCGGGTGGAGAGTGGCTGCTTTATGATCTATGAGCGACCCAACTTCATGGGTCACCAGTACTTTATGAGGAGGGGAGAGTACACAGACTACCAGAGGTGGATGGGCTTCAGTAGCAGCATCCGCTCATGTCGGGTGATTCCAGTGGTAAGGCAGACACCAGCACACCTTTAACTTTTACTGCTGGCCAACAGTACACCCTGGGCCTGATGGTATCAGCCGTAGGGTAGATATCTGATGGTTTGTTGGGCTACCTTTGTCCTACAGTATAGAGGTTCCTACAGATTGCGGATCTATGAGAAGCCCGACTTCAACGGCCACATGATGGAGTTCATGGATGACTGTCCTTGTGTTTCTGATCGTTTCCATCATCGCCATGTCTACTCTTGTAATGTTATGAATGGCTACTGGATCTTCTACGAGTACCCCAACTACCGAGGCAGGCAGTACTTCCTGAAGTCTGGGGAGTACAGGAGGTACCGCGACTGGTGCGCCACATGTGCTATTGTTGGATCCTTTAGGAGGGTCACTGAATTTTAGCCATCAAGAAAAACCTTGTTGTAAATATCAAACACTTTATTTATTAAAATGTTAAGTTTTTAATCAATTTTGTGAATGTGTATTTACTTAAATATTTTCAATTTGCAACAAAAGGCAAAATAAAAAAATATATTTTAGTGCCGGGAATCGATTTAAAATAAATTAACTAATTAATCGCAAATCTGAAAAAAAATTAATTGCGATTAATCGCATTTAATCACGTCTTTTCAGAAAGAAGAAATTACATGCAGTTTACAATGTCCATCCCAAGAAATATGCCAAAATGTTTTTTTAATCATTTTTAAAGCTTTTATAATTTGTGAAAAAATGCATTTAAAGGGATACTCCACCACCAAGTTATTTTTTGTCTATTGCCATATTCCTCAGAGTTAGACCAGTGGGCAAAACCTACCTGTAAGCAGCCCAGCCGTATTCCTGATCCAGCAGTACTCTTTTAGCTTTAGCTTAGCTCAAACACTGTAAGTGAATGGTACCAGATAGCATTGCCAGAAAAAACGTCCATAAAACTAAATAGTGATAATAATTCAGCCTAGTGACCTCAGTAAACATATCGACTGCAAGGGACAATAAAAAGTAACACGAAGGAATTACAGGTACTATTTTTAACTCGGGACTGCTTTTATGACAAAGAGCAGCTGTAACCCTCCGCTGAACGGCACAGCTCCGGTGAACAGCGCAAAGACACGACGCAAGGTTTGTGTTTACGGAAGTAGCTGTCTTTGGGGCAGTTCTTACAGCTAACGCAGGGGCTCCAAACACAGCCACCACAACCGGCAACCTCACCCGGAAGTGATGGCAGCAAGGAGGGCTGGAGACCGAGTACAACAATCTCACCCTTTTTACATAACGCCCTCTTGAGGTGATTGGCTGAGGCAACAGCCAATCATCCTGCTAGTTGTAAGTTACAACTCTGACGGGCAATTGGGGGGGCAAGGAGGTACGGGTGGGGGGCAATGCCCCACTAAATGTCCCCCGGCTGGGTAGAAGCAGTGTCTTAAGCCGCTCTGCCATGGCATAGTGAGTTTTGTTACTGACACATTAGGTATCAGGTGACGAGTTAACATTAGCATGTGGGGGCATAAACATCCTGGGGCGCGACAGTCGACTCAGACCTGACCAAGTCCTCAGTGCTGTGCTGCCCAGCTGTGTGGAGTCCTACATCTGATCTTCAGTACGAGTCTGGAACTGCAGAAGGTCCCTTCACTCTGGAAGACATCCTGTTTGGTTCCTGTCCCCAAAAAGACCCACCCATCAACCCTCAGCGACTGTAGGCTGGTGGCCCTGACCTCCCTTATCATGAAGGTGCTGGAGAGACTCATCCTAAATCACCTGTTCGCTGGTGGAGCCGTGGTTGGACCCCTTACAATTAGCGTAGCAGACACGCATTGGGGTGGAGGATGCTCTCATCTATCTGCTGAACCAGGCTTACTCTCATTTGGACACTGCTGATTAGGGGTGGGAATTGAGAACCAGTTCCGACTTAGAACCGGTTCTAACAGAACAATTCCATCAGAATTGTACACCTCCAGTCCAACTTTAACAGTTCTTCTCAACGATTTTCTTGTTTTTGTTTTTCCCCAAATTTGCTGGTCAGTAATCTTTCCCATGGAGAAATTAGACTTCTATGCACCTCTTACTGGTCTGACAGAACAATAACCTGGTTTTTGTCAGACAAGCGCAGTGCGAGCAACAGAGGGGCTTAAAGCTGCACTCGTTCATTTGGTAAACAATGTAGCTTTTAACATTTTTTTCCATGCCTCTTAACAACGTTCTAACATAGCAGTGCTTTAAGTGGGGCGGTACGGAACGGTACGCCGTACCGGGACTTCTAAATTTGACCCCTCAGCGTACCGGCACTTTTTCTGCGGTGAGGCGAGTCCCGTTGACTCACGCACAGCTGCGTTCCCTGCAGCTCCAGAGAGTTTGTTGCTGCTGCAGCAGGTTGCGAGACACTCCACGTCAGGAAGCTGAGATAAGTCTTCAAATTGGTATTAAAAGACAATAATTTAAATATTAAAGACGGCGATGGAAAGAGCTTGTGCCCTTATGGAGAAGCTGTGCGTCATGACGCAGCTTGAGAGGAGCAGCGTGCCATGGGCAGGTGGATCAGACAGGTGGAGGAGGAGGAGCTGAGAGAGCAGCAGGTAGACTCTTTAGTAATGATCAGATCATTGTCAGTAATAAGTTTGTTCTTTTGGGGCATAAAATGGACCAGAGTGTCAAAACTATGCTGACTTTTCTGTGTCTGAACAGCAGTAGAAAAACACCCTGTTTTTCTCAAAATGTTATTTAAATCACAAACTAATTAATGGGGATCTTGTGCTCAAGAACATATGTGTAATTATTTAAATATATATATAAATAATAGATTTCTATTGGTATTGTAAATATATATCTATAAATAATAGACTCCTATATGGATGGATGGATGGATGTCTACATGGTGCCTACAGGTTTTTGTATTTTTTCATCCTAGAAAAAGTCAGTAAAACCTGTTTTTGTCCAAATGAAGGAGATTTATGGTTCATTTTCTACAGATCCAGTAGCCTTTAGCCCTCATCATCACTACAATGTGAAATTTACAGTCAATCGATGTGATCGGTATTGGTGATCGGCAGCAAAAAACGTGATCGGAGCGTCCCTAGTTATTATACATAATAACCTGATGAAGTTTAGATTTAAAGTTTGTAATAGATGTCAGAGTATAAACCTCAGGGTGTTTAGTAAATGTTCCAGTCTCATGCTGCTGCAGAGCTGAAGACAGTAGAGGTGTTGGAGATGATGAGCTGAATGATGATGATGATGAGCCGAACCTCCTCCACGTCCTCCGTGGGCCTTGGGGGCGGGTCTGTGGCTCCTCTAACTTATTATTGAATGTTTCAATAGAGAAACCTTACATAAACAAGCGCGCATATATACACACAGGTGATCACAAGGTGCTCACATAAAGACGACTCAGGTGTTGTCAGACACATTAACTGGGGCTGTGGTTGGCACTGAACTCTCTTGAACTGGTGTATACGTATACATTTGAAGAATATCACAACTGTTGTGTATTCATATGCTGTTTGTTGCTGTTGTATCTTTTCTCCTGTTTTGTTTGTTTGTGCTTTATTTACAGGTCTAGAAGTGGACTCTTCACGTCTCTTGTTCTCTTCTTTTTCTGTTTACTTTCTCCCCCATCCCTCTTTCTGTACCCTTCCCTTCACTTTCAGGCTCCGTGTCCAATCAACCATAACAACATTCTAATAAAGATTTTGGGGGTTATATTTAAACAAAAATCAGGCGGAGTTTTATAGCAGTGGCTGTAACCTCTCACCTTGTTTTTGGCACTCAGACATTATTCTGTTTGCTCCACAGCCAGACAGGACACGGGGTTAAAAAAAAAAAAATAGATTTAAAGGTTGTAATAGATGTCAGAGTATAAACCTCAGGGTGTTTAGTAAATGCTCCAGTCTCATGCTGCTGCAGAGCTGAAGACAGTAGAGGTGTGGAGATGATGAGCTGAATATCTTCACTAGACTTACTGTGACATTTATTATGGGCCAGGTGTAGAAGAGAGGACAGACAGAGAGGTGTCTTGTCCTGAATTGTCTTTTAGACAAATAGAATCCAGTGATGGAGGTATGAGGGGAGGACACATTGGGAAGAAATAGTGACTAAACTGATGGCTGAATTTGAATTTCTTTTATGAGAATTTGATTTAGAACTGGCTTTGTTCTTTTGTCATTTCATGTATGTATGTATGTATATATATATATAAATATATATATATATATATATATATATATATATATATATATATTAGGGCCGGGACTTTAGCGCGTTAATAACGCTTTATTAATTTGAAAGACGTAACGCATTAAAAAAAATTAACGTAATTAACGCAACTTGTGTTTGAAGCAAGGCGGAGCGCTTGTCAGCCTGATTTCCTGCTGCTCAGACTCTCAGACAGCTCCCAGTCCGTGTCAATATCCTCCCTTTATCATTCGTATGGGTCCAGCCCACCTTACCTGCTTCGGATGTCATCAGTTCACCGGTCTACCCGGTCGCGGAACTTTCCGCTCTTTTCACCGTGAAAACCGAAAGTAATCGGCGGTGAAACTGGACGGTCTCATGCCTTTAGATTTATTCCTGCTCCTTTCTCGCCGTACGGTCCGGTTCGGTTCAGCAGGGAGCGGGTGTTACGGGTCCAGTTCCGGTCTGACACCGAGGTCCGAGCGGAGGTTTCAGTTCGGCTCGGTACGAACCCAGACCCTACCTCTATCTGAAAAGTAAAACCAGTACCGGACCGAGGCGATCCCATTCCCACACTAGTCTTTAAACAACAGAGACCTGAGTGACTCGGACCCCTCATTGAAAACGAGGCAGACCGTGGGTCAGTTTGAACACTGCAAAAAATGATTCTCTCATAGTGTTTCCACATGTTGGAAATCTTTTATTATTATTATTTTAAAACCATACCCTTCTGAAATTGTACATAAACTTAAAGAAATAGATTTATAAAGTACTGTATTTAGGGTCTGTCCAGTTTTAGTCAGGAATTTGTTTTTCAACTGTTTTGAACTGAAATGCAATTTAAATGCATTTATTCATCAATTATAAAAGCTTTAAAACTGTTTTATAAAACATTTTGGCATATTTCATGGCTGGACATTGTAAACTACATGTAATTTCTTTTTTCTGAAAAGAAGCGATGAATTGCGATTAATTTTTAATGCAATTAATTGCGATTAATTTTTAAATGCGATTAACTGCAATTAATTTAGTTCAGATTTGCGATTAATTAGTTAATTTATTTTAATCGATTCCCGGCCCTAATATATATATATATATCTCGAACTAATGTGTGTGACAGTAAGGAGAGTACCGGCACTTTTTTTTTTCACTTAAAGCACTGTAACATAGTACAGCTATAAATATATTGTGGAGATTGAAACCCCCCAAAAAAACTCAATAAAGTGGTTGTCCCACAGTTCTGTAGCCTCACCAAATAGGCTACATCCTCTGACCTTTGACCTTTGTTGACCATCACAACAATAATCCATCTTTTTCCCAATAACTTGGAATACAATCACTCTTGGATTATGTTTAACCTGAATCAAGATCCCTACAGGTGTCCTACTGTCCACTTTCAGGTGTCCATCTCCCAGATGACCTTAACTGGACACTAGCTAGTCTAATAAAACACTCTCTGTAAAGAAGTCTCTTCTTTAACACCACAGACTGGTGTTCCAACTGTAATCTCTTGTTTACAGAACATTCTCTTGTTGTTCCTGTTCAGGGTCACCTACACACTCAAAGTGTTATAATGCTTCTCTGCTATGCTGCTATCTTAGCTGAACCTTCATCAGCTTTGAACAAGGCCTTGAGAGACCTGCTGGTGTCTCTCCCTCTCGTCTCTCCCTCACCACGGGAACTGATCAGAAATGACTTCAGCATGCCTGCTGAAATGCCTCCCTTGCAGATCCGGACGTATCCACGGACTGTCCGGCGAGGTCCTCGGCGGCCACGCCTTCCAGGACCACCACTCCGAGTCTGGGGACTCCAGCCTCAGCTCGTGGAGAAACCAACGCCTGCCAGATCCAGGAGCGTCCACCTTTCAGTGAGCGAACACCACTTTCTGATCGAGAGGTTTGCTTTGATAAAGCTTCATTCTTCCAAACTAAATTAAGCAAAACTAAATCCCATTCCAAACTCAGATTAGCCTAAATTGACTCTTAAAGTCACAACTAGGTTAACTAAATTAACTAACCTCCCTAGTCATTAAAACATATGCTACGGTCCGTTAAAACTCACAATTAACCATCTTTAACATCCTCAACATGTTTAAGAATATTAATTGTGTTTACATCAAACTTTCAAACTGTCTTATCTGTCTGTGTTCTTAGGTTTTTCAAATTAAACGATTGTTCAATCTTATCTGGTCTCAGCTTCACGTTATTAATAAGGTATTTCAATTCACTGTACTCTTTCAAAGAACCTAGATACCTTCAATAAATATTAGCTATTATCAGGGTTAAATGACAGTTTATCACTTTTCATTATAAACCAGAAATAAGTTCTAATGTTTATCTGAAGAGGGTGTAGTTAAAATAACTAATAGTTATTTCTAAAACGCTACAGTTCTCTAAAAACTTCAGCCAATCTGTCTGTCTGTCTGTCACACTACATGGATCCTCCATTAATCCACCGGGCACATTTTGCAGCTGAACATCCCGGAAGTGGGAGGACAGAAACAGCCGGCTGTTAGCACAACTACACGACTGACTAGCCGTAGTCCAAATGTGTCCACCCAAACATCTCCTACCCATTTCATGCTACTAAAGTACTGTACATCTTGAGTTTGTATTTCAAGAAAAATACCTCCTTTCCTCAGTTAATCATAAGAATCCTTTCCTATTTTTCTGAATTGACTGTTTTTCTTAGTTCAACCAAATACTGGTTGATCCTGCCGTTATTCAGAGTAATGATGCTGCATCAGGCCAACACTGGACTCTGAGCAGTGAACTGATGATTCTGTGTTTGAAGAAATGGTTATGTGCAGAAATCAGCATGAAGTTCTTGTGTTTTGAGCATCATTTCAAACCATTCCTGAAGAAATAAAGACATTCTTTGGGAATTCCATTTATCCATCATGGGTTGTCTAGGTCAGTGTTTTTCAACCTTTTTTGGGCCAAGGCACACTTTTTCATTGAAAAAAATCACAAGGCACACCACGGGGGGGGGGGGGGGGGGGGGGGGGGGGGGG
>SSNR01000308.1:674603-691525 GCA_006937965.1 Callopanchax toddi | reverse complement strand
GTTCTGCTGTCAGAACTGTCTGAGCTCATTGATGGTTGATGATAATAATAATAATAATAATAATAATAATAATAATTTATCCTTTATTGATCGCCTTGGGGAAATTCATCTCTGCATTTGACCCATCCTCACTGTTCGAGGAGCAGCATAAAGTTATCAGATGAATTTGGTCCAATCAAACAATTTTAACACTAAAACAAATGAATCTGTTTTCTAAGGCTCACTCTGTTTTAATAGTTTTACTGTAGAAACCTTCTCCTCTCCTGACAGTAAAGGATTAGATTTAGTTTACAGGTGATATTGTTTGATTTGTTAAATTTTAAGTCATCAGTTAAGCTGAGAAACACAGCTGTGACGTGCGCTCTCATTATGACGACATGCGCGAGATCAGCTGTTCCTCAGCGGTCTGACAGCTGATCAGAATAACGGAACCTTCAGTCAAAGAGAGGAGACACTGGAGACAAACCCAGTGAGCCTCTCAGACCGGTAAAAAACCAGTGATGCTGAGGGGGGTTACTCTGACTTTTTTTTTTCTTTTTTGCCAAATGTGCGTCACGTAGGAACAAAGCGACATGATGACGACCCAACCCAGTGTCCGTGGGCCGCTGATCTGGTTTTATGGACCGGGCAGATCCAAGTATGAATTTAAAAATGTCGGGACTGTTGACCAGGAAACAGAGCCAGTCCAGGACTGGTTCTCCTGACCGGTGGCAGTGGGGCCGCGACCGCTTGTCTCCCCCTCCTCCTTCTCGCCGAACCAAGTCGAACCACTGACCAGGTTCAGGTCGGGGGAGGAGGCGTGCCGGTGGGTGGCGTCTCACAGCGCGCCGCGCGTCTCCCCCTCCTCCTCGCCGAACCACAGACTTGATGTGTATGGAGGAATATTTGTGCCATCTGCTTGAGCGAGCGGTGACACTGACTTGAGCGCACACATCTATGTGAGCGCACAAAAACTTGAGGCGTGTGCGCACAACTCTGACAAACTCCTTGCTCTGCCAGCTCTGCTCGCGCTCAGACTGTTCTCTGCTCGCGCTCAGTATGCTTTCTGCTGGCGCGTGATTCTCTGCCCGATCCCTAAACTGTGACTTTTAAACACAGAATCAAAAATGATTTCAACCAGGTATTGAACCCACACACTCTGGTATGAAAGTTCCTTTCATTAGCCATTAGACTACAGTGCCAGACTGAAGAGTAAAGAAGTTATAATACATATAACTTTTATTTTCAGCCTTTCAAGATTGACACATTAAGAAGAAGGCTGAGTTACATTTATATTTCAAATATGACAAACTACAGCTTTTACAGTAGCAAGATGATTGTATTTGTACAGTTTAAACATCATCAGCTCTCTGACTTTAAAATCAGGTTCTATGTGCCGTTTTACTTTAAGCACCAGCTCTGCACAGCCTACCCAGCACGCACCCCCACATGTGAACCCGCCCATGGAAGTAATTTGAACCAAATATATACTTGTTTTTTGTCTAGTTGATTATTATAATACATAAACATAGACATTTAAAATGAAAGTTTGAGATGAAGAGAAAACTGGGATAATTCTGAGTTAAGGTAAAGGGATAGATAAATATCATATAATGGCTAGATGTCCTATCTTGGAGTCGACAGCGTCCCCACGTGGTGACCATCTTACTCCGGGGAGATTACATTACGTTCTCTATGTTAGCAGCTGGAAGGTTAGTGATCAGGGTCAGTGCAGATGAAGCTCATTATGATTTTAGCATCTTAGACACTATCATATTATACGTGTGTTTAATATAGATTGGACAAAAATATTGGAATATAGAGGCTGAATGCATGGCACTTGAAATATAGAAATCTATAAGTCAAGTCCTATACTATATTGATATGTAAATATTGATGGATATCCGATGTATTGTGCAGTTCTGCCAGGCTGACCAGTTCAGTATCTGTAATATACTGTAATTTTTATAATTAAAAACATGTATTGACATCTCTAATAAACAGTAGTTTTCCCTTACTGTCGGTCTGTCGTTCATTTATTCTTTAATTTTTGTTTTAATTTATCTATCCCTTTACCTCAATTCAGAATTATCCCAGTTTTCTCTTCATCTCAAACTTTCATTTTAAATGTCTTTATGCATTTTAAATGGGTTTCAGGCTGTAAGCAGAAATAAAAGTTAGTTAGTCTTCTAATAATCAACTAGACAAAACACAAGTATAGATTTGAGTATAGTATATTTGGTTCAAATTACTTGCATGGGCGGGTTCACATGTGGGGGTGCGTGCTGGGTAGGCTGTGCAGAGCTGGTGCTTAAAGTAAAACGGCACATAGAACCTGATTTTAAAGTCAGAGAGCTGATGATGTTTAAACTGTACAAATACAATCATCTTGCTACTGTAAAAGCTGTAGTTTGTCATATTTGAAATATAAATGTAACTCAGCCTTCTTCTTAATGTGTCAATCTTGAAAGGCTGAAAATAAAAGTTATATGTATTATAACTTCATTACTCTTCAGTCTGGCACTGTAGTCTAATGGCTAATGAAAGGAACTTTCATACCAGAGTGTGTTGGTTCAATACCTGGTTGAAATCATTTTTGATTCTGTGTTTAAAAGTCACAGTTTAGGGATCGGGCAGAGAATCACGCGCCAGCAGAAAGCATACTGAGCGCGAGCAGAGAACAGTCTGAGCGCGAGCAGAGAACAGTCTGAGGGCGAGCACAGAGCGGTCTGAGAGAAAGCAGAGCAAGGAGTTTGTCAGAGTTGTGCGCACACGCCTCAAGTTTTTGTGCGCTCACATAGATGTGTGCGCTCAAGTCAGTGTCACCGCTCGCTCAAGCAGATGGCACAAATATTCCTCCATAGCTGTGGTCCAGTTCGGGGGAGGAGGCGTGCAGGTGCCGAGCGGGCCGCAGTGTGTCTCACAGCGCGCTGCGCGTCTCCCCAAAGTGCCCACCCTGGACCAGGTCCAAGTCTTGGATTTGCTGCGTGGTCTGACTCCAAACAGAACCGGAGTCTGCCATTTGGTGATGGCTGGCACAGACGCGCGATAATGGAATATTATTAGCAGATAATAATTAATTAGTTTTCAAAAAATATTTTTTAAACCAACAGGTGAATTTGAATAATTTCCCGCGGCACACCTGACGATCTCTCACGGCGCACTAATGTGCCGCGGAACAGCGGTTGAAAAACACTGGTCTAGGTTATCCAAACATTCAGATGCACCGGGTCACGAACACCAGAAGTTGGAAGTTGTGGCAGAATCCATGACCAGAAATTGGCTCTACAAGAAATTCCATCAAGCTTATGACTTGATGTTTCAGATGATTATAAAAGAATGACTCTTTGTGGAGAATTAGGCCTCTCTTGACCAAAAGAAGGCAAGAACACCTGAGTCTTCCTGGCACAGGGAAACCTAACCCTAACCCAACGTAAATGTTTAAAATAGTGATGGAGTTGAACTCACAGTGCTTTTGTGGACTTTTTTTTTTTAGTTTTCATAATAGAGATGTAGAAGTTTAACCAATTCCTGTGTTGACTTTTTTATTTACATTTCTTTGGAATTTAATGATTTGCATTAAAGTACAATTTCACTTCTACGACGTTCCAATGTCTAGTGGAGAGGACATGTGATAGCTCAAAAATAAAAATGTTTCATTCCCTAAAATGTTTTTAGTATTCTCATTACATTCCAAATACAGTAAATGGGAAGTTTTTTAAAAATTGGTATTTTGCAACATTTTTTTCTGCCCCTTCAAAGGTCTCTGCACGGCCCTGGTCCAGCGCTCCAACCACTGAGCTGAAAATGTCCTCAGCAGCTGTTGTGGTGTCCGTCACAGGCACTAACTCAAGAAACTCCTCTGTGACAATCAATGTCTCATCAGCTCTGTGAATAAAAATGGCCACTTGAGCAACGTCTGTAATATCCGTGCTCTCATCAACTGCAACAGAAAATGCAAGATGTGACTTGACTTTGTGTTTCCGCTGCGTCTAAGTCTGCTAATAGTTCTGATTTCCTCTCTGCCACAGCATTCCTCGTCAGACTAATGTTGGAAAATGCTTGTCGCTTCTCGGGACACGAGTTCTGCAGCCTTCATCATGCATGTTTTAAGAAACTCACCATCGGAAAACGGCTTTGATGCTAATGCTATTTGGTTAGCAGTTAGGTAGCTGGCTTTTACTGCTGCGTCACTAGCCTCTCAGCTCCAGGTGAAAACTGCCTGCGGTTCCCTCAGACCCACCAGCAGTTCATTATCTGATGTCTCCTCAGTTGTCCTTGCAGTAAGTCATATTTGTCGTCATGATGAGTCTCATAGTGGCGCTGAATATTGAACTCCTTGAGAACCGACACTTGTTGACTACACACCAAGCTCACAGGTTTCCCACTGATCTCAGTGAATAAATGGGAAGCGGTCCATTTCTCGTGGAAAACCCTACACTCTATCCACTTTTCTCCTTTTGGACAAAGACATCTTGGCTAATACGGGTGTGAAGGTAGAAAGAAAATAAGGTAGCTCCACCATAATTACCAGAAGGCACATTGCTGCCATCTGCTGTGCGATTTGAGTACCAGAGTTCTGCTTCTTCTTTTCTCTAATTAACACAGTGCGCCCCCTAGTGGATTATTTAAGAATATCATTTCATTAAGAATTTTGACTTATGCATTTTTTTTTTTCAAAATTCATCCAGTGGCCGGATTGAACCCCCTAGCGGGCCGGCTTTGGCCCACGGGCCATATGATTAACACCCCTGCTTTATATAATCATTGGAAAAAGGGCCTGTGATGGACTGGCTACCCGTCCAGGGTGTCCCCCACCTCTCACCCCTGGACCGCTGGAGACAGAGGAGGTCTCTCAGACCTCTCTTAACCAGCCACACCTGAAGAGCATAATTCAATTAGTGGTGAAAACACAGCCTGACACATGACAGGAGACAAACACAAAGCAAAGTCTGACATGCTACAGAGCACTGGCATGTAGGGGAAAAGGGACGTGACAAGGACTTACCCTCACATCTCAAGGTCGAACAACAAAGACATGTAATAAAGAGCTCTGCTGACACCTTTCATAAAATGTGGCAACTATCCTTAAATCATTTCAAGAGACTCTAAGGCTACGGTCGGTCACACTGCATCAAATCCCATTTCTTCCCCTCATGCGACCCATATCTGATTTTTAAAGACGGTCTGAACGGCACAGATCCGATTTTTTCAAATCCGACCCAGGTCACTTTCATATGTGGTTCTGAATCGGATACGTATGTTTTAGGAAGCGACTCCAGTCTGAACAGACATGTTGCACTGAATCCGCCTCCTACGTGACTGACAGGAGACAGACCGCTAATCAGCGCCGACAGAGGGAAACGCTCCAACAGGTAGAGCTGATACTGGAGACGGAGGACAGACAGGCAGGCTTAGGACTTGATTAGAAATATATTACGTGACAATTCTGTTCAAGTGAACGTAGCGCCGTGGCGTGGACTCGCGTTTCTGGGACGCGCTGTGGCGGTCCCATGTGATGAGTGATCTGACGGACTAAAATGGTTTTTAATCAAAATAATAGCGCGGGCACGATGTGGCTCAGCGCTGATGTCTCCTATTTCAGCCTTAAAGAGATCTCACCGTAATCGGGCCGTGTTCAAGTCAAAGCCATTTTACTTCCGTAAACAGAGCGCGTTCTGTGTGACGTCTTGTCATCGTCTGCGCATGCGGGTCGCTTTGGGGCCGTGATTCGTTCACACTGGAGACTGTTCGCTGTCACATTTCAGTTGAAGTGTGACCAGCCAGACAAAAACATCAGATTTGATTAAAAAATCAGACTTGAGCATTAAGACCTGCAGTGTGAACGAAGCCTTTACATGGTGGCTCTAGATAACGTTTTTTGTTTGTTATGTATTTTCATGAGGTCATCTTGGTGTGGACGTGCGGATTAGAGTTCAAAATTCACATTTTTATTTATTTATTTTTCTTGCCTATTTAGTTCTGGTGCTAATGTTTATTCATTGAGGTTGTGTGGTGATGAATCTATTTTGTTGAAAATCTAACAAAAATATTCAAAATACAATATATCAATCTATTTCCAGCTTTACCTGCTTAAATGTGTTTCTATTTGGCAACTGCTCAATAAAGTTAAAAAAAAACTACTCCATCGAGGAGTCTGGGTGCGACCAGCCGTGTCTGTTTGTATTAGATTAGCGAGGCTCGATTCGTCAGGTCTGATCTGGCTGAGGGTCACAGTTCGTGTTTCGGGAGGGACTGAAGGCTCCCGCTGCCTGATGCAGTGAGCAGGTAAGAGAGGGTTTCCTTTCTACAGGTGTTCAGTCTGCTTTCAGCTCCCCCAGAACCAGTCCTGCTCAGCAGGAAGCTAACGCAGCTAACCGGGCTACAAATAAGAGCTCGAAACGCGGACAGAGGCGAGTCATTCTGCTCTAGAGTCCGGAGGTAAATTCATCCTGATCTAAAGTCTGGCTGAACGTTGATCCGGACCAGAACGACCCGAATCAGGGGCAGCTAGTCCGGCAGTCAGCTGTTCTTCCTGGTCCCGGTGTTGTGTCGAAATGTATTTCCCCTTTAAAAACTTCCTCCGCCTGTGTTTTCTTCTTTCTTAAGCCCTTTAGTTTAAAACGAATACATTTGAACATGTTGAACCAAAAGCAGGTAGTTGATGCTAAAGTGGATGTTATCGTCATTTCACAGCATAAAGTTCGTTAATGGCTGAAAATCGTGAAAACAGAGCATCAGTAGAGACAGGCTTCCTCCTAAAGGACTCCATTTATTAGGGGCACACGTATCGGCTAAACACCGCCCTGCTGTGGGTCACATGATTATCATCATGTAACAGGAACGGTACCGGGAACGGTACCGGCAGAGGCACCAGCTGCAGACAGGCCACCTCCGTGCTGGAAGTCACCTGACCTCCGTACCGGAAGTTGTTCTTTTTGATTTTCTTAATTTATTTATTTTTTTACAATTTTGTTGAAGTACCAAGTGTACAACAGAGTCAAGTAGTGACTGTATTTAAAGTTCCACGTCTTTAAGAAAATGAAGAGAAAAGTTTATTTTCCACGTATGAGTCTAAACTGTATCCATGAGAGGAAGGAAGTAAATGTTATTTTTAAAGCGCCTTTCACAGAAACAGATCACAAAGCGCTGTACAATACAGGTATAATCAGGTATTACAGGTGAATAAAACATTAGCAGGCACAAATGTAATCAGGATCACAAAGTATTACACAGTCAGATCTGAGAGGAAGTCAGGAACTGGTGTGTACTGGTCACTGATGTTAATAATAATAATAATAATGCATCAGTTTTATATAGCGCTTTTCAGGTCACTCAAAGACGCTTTACAGAGTTGCATCATTCATTCACACAGTCATTCTCACCGGTGGTGGTAAACTACGACAGACGTCTGTAGCCACAGCTGCCCTGGGGCAGACTGACAGAAGAGAGGCTGCCATTCTGACCATCGGCCCTTCTGACCACCACCAACATTCACACACAGTCACACTCACATTCACACAGGCAAGGTGGTGAAGTGTCTTGCCCAAGGACACAACGACAATCTAACCCAGCCGGAGCTGGGGATCGAACCGGTGACCCTCCGGTTACCAGACCCGCCACTCTCCCAACTGAGCTAATGCCGCCCCTTAAGGAGACTTGATAACAGGAAGTAGCATGTCAGTGCAGTTAGCTGTGTCCGTATGGACGTGGTCTGATGGGGTTAGGGTGAAAAGTAAGTCCACGGAGCAGTTTGAGTGTGCTTTATTAAACAGTCACAACGTCCTGCAGACGGACACCGTCCACTCACACAGAGGACACCAGCGCTACCGTCCACTCACACAGAGGACACCAGCGCTACCGTCCACTCACACAGAGGACACCAGCGCTACCGTCCACTAACACAGAGGACACCAGCGCTACCGTCCACTCACACAGAGGACAGCAGCTCTACCGTCCACTCACACAGAGGACACCAGCGCTACCGTCCACTCACACAGAGGACACCAGCGCTACCGTCCACTCACACAGAGGACACCAGCGCTACCGTCCACTCACACAGAGGACACCAGCGCTACGTCCACTCACACAGAGGACACCAGCGCTACCGTCCACTCACACAGAGGACAGCAGCGCTACCGTCCACTCACACAGAGGACACCAGCGCTACCGTCCACTCACACAGAGGACACCAGCGCTACCGTCCACTAACACAGAGGACACCAGCGCTACCGTCCACTCACACAGAGGACACCAGCGCTACCGTCCACTAACACAGAGGACAGCAGCTCTACCGTCCACTCACACAGAGGACACCAGCGCTACCGTCCACTCACACAGAGGACAGCAGCTCTACCGTCCACTCACACAGAGGACAGCAGCTCTACCGTCCACTCACACAGAGGACAGCAGCAGACGTTGCTCTCCCTGTTTTAGGGAGGTCACAAACAGCAGTAGGCGTTTTTGAGGTACAGTACTTCGAGTATTGATTCTTTTAGATTTTCAGTGTGTATCAAAAATAATAAAGTATAAAAGAAGAGTTTTATTGAGGATATGATATAAACGAAGTCACTGAAGTGATGAATAATCAACTAAAAGTTAACAGCTGGTTTGGCATAAACAGATTAACACTAACTCTTAAAGCTGCACTCAGTAGATTGGTCAACAATGTAGCTTTTATTTCCATGCCTCTTAACAACATTCTAACATAATATAGCTATAAATATATTGTGGAGATTAAAATAAACAAAAGAAATCAATAAAGTAGTTGTCCCACAGTTCTCTAAAAACTTCAGCCAATCCCATCGTTTGGACGAAACGATAGGATTGGACAATCCGTCTGTCTGTCTCCTGAAGCGCCTCACTTCCTCTCTGCTTGGATCCTCCATTAATGCTGCTGGAGCATTTTTCAGCAGAACATCCAGGAAGTGAGAGAAGGACAGAAACAGCTGTTAGAGCTTCAGTTTTAGGAAAAAAGACCAGAGTCCCAAAAAGAAAAACAGCTTTTCAGCTGCAGGAAGCTAAAAACGTTTGGACGTAGAAAGAGGAGAAACCTGGAGGAACGTTTCTACAGCTGGTGTTTAGCTCTGTACTGTTTCTGAGACAACGAGCAGCAGCATGTCAGAGGAGGCGTGGCCTACAGATTATACCTGACAGAAGGGTGAGAGCTCTGACACGTGTTTGTGAAAAACAGCTAGAGATACCTAGCTAGTTTACCAATCTACCAAGTAGAGCTTTAACTAAACAACAGTTTTATTCTTTAATGACATAAAAAACAGTGATGTTTCATTAAAAACAGACAGAGTTAGGAGCTGTGACTGATGAGGATCTGACCTGGAAGTCACACATAAGTTATGTAAACGGTCAAATTGCCAAAGCCGTTACTACATAACGTAAAGTTTTTACTAAGTAGTGCTGGTTGTTATCATTTTACAATGAGCTGATGTCTCCATACTTCATCTATTGTGTAGAAATCTGGGGATCCACATTTAAACCTTATAAGACCATGATTAATAATAATCACTGTAGAGATCCCTTGACCCTGTTTTTATACAGAACTATTGAAATGTCCTGATTAGTGGATGGGAGAATATTACACATAATGTCTAAAGCTGCCAGCTGGGCCGGTGCTGATGTAGTGGAAATGTCCACTAGATAAACGCCTCCTTTTTCACCGGTAACAGTAGTCTGATTCATCTTCCTGAATATGAAACCTGTATTAAAAATGGCCGACTGAACAAACCTAAATACAATCACCATCACTACAGTCCTTATTCAGACTTTCTAACACAGTGAACTGTTGCTCACTGACATAATAAATACAGTATACATTTACCTCTGTCAGGTATGATGGAATGACTTTGGAAAAAATACCTTTAATTGAACCTATATATATATATATATATATATATATATATATATATATATATATATATATATATATATATATATATATATATATATATATATATATATATATATAATAACCTATAAAATATAATATACTCTGACTTCCAAGTAAGACCTTCATCACATCTAAAATGACTCCCTTTGTCAAACTGTTGTTGGTGTGCTAAATAGTTAGCTCTTTAGCTAACACTGTTTTTGAAAATGTAATAGTTTAGTTTGCTAGTTAATAAAATTACATTTACTCACTTATCCACATCAGCGTTTGCTCTGCAAATAAGATAAACGAAGGTAAAGCCGCTCAGAGGTGAAGGTCCTTCTAGCCAATCAGATGAAAACCCTACATCCAATCGTAGGAGAGCGCTTGTAGCCAATCAGAGGTCAGAAAGGCGGGACCTTCACCTACAGTCCTAGTTTTTGCAAATTCGCGTACCGGAGAGTCCTCCAGGGGCGGATCTATAGGGGCACAAGGCTCTTTTTGTTTTTTTTGTGAAGCACTTTGTGACTCCTGTCAGTGAAAGATGCTATAGAAATACTCTTGACTGTTACAGCACTCCAGACCTCCTCCTGTCCTGTGTGGTTCTACATCCCTCCTCAGAACCATGTGTTCTCCAAGGCTTTTGACTCCATCTCAGATTGACTTTTTAGCTTTTGTTTTGTAAAAGCTTGAAGTATTTCCAGTCGTTTTTATCCTTGTTGATTGTTTTAATACAGGGAGTGATTTTACAGTTTGACTACAGTGAAACTGTATTAGGTCATTCTCATCGTGAGCCCATAATCATTAACGCCTGGTAAATGTTGACCTGGTTATGTTTATTAACCACTAAGTTATTTTCTGATGGAAATGACATGGCTGTCTCCCAAATGTTAAGACGATGTACAAGAGGCATTATTGTGCCCAAAATACATTTTTCAGTTTTTATTTACATTTGAGCATAAAGTGTCATCATGTCCAGGAGGACGTGGTCGGAGGCCAAAGTGACACCTGTGCTGTCCAGGAGGACAGTGAGAGATCACCACCAAGGCCATCCTGGTGAGTCTGGGCTCCGTCTTCAGGCAGAGACACTGGACACAGACCGCGGAGGACTCACTTCTCCAGATGAGGCACACAGACGCTCACTGGGCCTTTGCTGTTGCTCATCTGGACAAAGAAGACTTCTGGTCTTCTGTGTTAACTTATGGTCAGATGAAACAACAATGGAAATGTTTGGTCACAATCATGTTTCCTTCATTTAGTGTAAAAAAGGAGAAACCTTCAACCCAAACACTGTCCCACTGTCACACATGGTGGTGGGAACCTCATGCTGTGGGGGGGGGGGGTTCTCAGCCACTGGACCAGGAACCTAATCAGTAAACGGCACCATGAAGAAGAGCAGACCTGAGGATTCTCAACATCATCAGACAGTCTGCAGAAACCTGGCCTTGGACACCAGTGGACCTGTCAGCATGAACACACGGTCAGCAGACAGCGTTAAGGTTCTGGAGTGGCCCAGCATGAGTCCGGACCAGAATCTGACTGTGGATCAGTGTGATGCAGGAAGAGCCTCCACCTGAAAGATCGGAGCTCATCGCTAAAGACGACTCAGCCCAAATCCCTACAGCTGGTCTACAGTTATAGGATGGTTTGACTGCTGTCAGTCGCCACATGAGGCGCTTCTATTGATTATTGAGAAGGGGATGAACCATGTTGGACATGACACTTTTTGCTCAAATGTAAGTAAAAGCTGAGACGTTTTTGAGCACAATAAAGCCTCCTGTACATCCTGTAGTGTCTTTTGGGATACACCCACCTCATTCCCTCTAAAAAAAAAAAAACCTTGCTGCTTGAATAAAAACAACTTTAAGTTAAAATTTGCCAGAAGTATGAATAATTATGGGCAGCACTAAATATTTATATTTAGATATATCTAGATGCAAAGATGCAGCACATCCTGATTTAGATGTTTGACCCAGAACACTTGAGTGAGGAGGTCCAGCATCACCACCCTGCCTACGTTTGTGCCTCCTGTAGTTTTCTAGATCTGCTGGTCCTCCACAGGTTCTGACCTCAGCAGCTGACCCGGTCCTGGACGTTCTCATCAGAGGATCAGGACAACTCAAGACTCTTCACCATTCTAGTAATAGTTTTCATCTTTTAAAGCACTGATATGTTCAAAAGTGATGTGCGGTCATGTGCAGAACCTGAGGTGCTGTGGAACAGGTCTCAGACCAGTACAGGACCTGATGGGTGTCTAATCTCTGGTTGTGTCTTTATGTCCTTAGCTAAGGTAGCAGAAACATGGCTGCTGATGACAAGTCTTCCTCCTCATCCTCCACTGAGTGGAACATCGAGCCATGTGACACCTCGCCGTCTAGCCCCTCCCACATGACCCACTTCAAACCACTGACTCCAGAACAGGACGAGCCCCCGCTCCGCTCTGCATACAGCTCATTTGTCAACCTGTTTCGCTTCAGCAACAAAGGTGAGTCTGGGTGAGGGGTCACCTTAAAGCTGCACTCAGTAGCTTGGTAAACAAGCTAGGTTTAGCTAGCTACTTCACACTAACACGTCTCCCATCGGATATAATCTGTACGCCAGCCTCCCCCGAACATTCGACCGCTCATTACCACGGTAACAATACAGAGCTAAACACCAGCTGTAGAAGCGCTATGCTAACGTTCCCCCAGGTTTCTCCTCTTTCTACGTCCAAACGTTTTTAGCTTCCTGCAGCTGAAAAGCTGTTTTTCTTTTTGGGACTCTGGTCTTTTTTCCTAAAACTGGAGTGCTAACAGCTGTTTCTGTCCTTCTCTCACTTCCTGGATGTTCTGCTGAAAAATGCTCCAGCAGCATTAATGGAGGATCCAAGCAGAGAGGAAGTGAGGCGCTTCAGGAGACAGACAGCCGGATTGTCCAATAGCTGCTTTAGTCTGAAGCGTCTGATTGGCTGAGGCTTTTAGGGAACTGTGATGGAACCTCTTTATTGATTTCTTCTGTTTATTCTTTAATCTCGACAATATATTTATAGCTAGACTATGTTAGAACGTTGTTAAGAGGCAGGAAAAAATGTTTTAAGCTACATTGTTGACCAATCTACCGAGTGCAGCTTTAATGTAATATGTTTGACTTTTTTTTAAACCATGATGAAAAAATCTGAGGATCTGTCATTTTGATGGATTACAGTTCACACCAATGACCACTTGTGTGTGTGTGTGTGTGTGTGTGTGTGTGTGTGTGTGTGTGTGTGTGTGTGTGTGTGTGTTTGCAGATGAGGGGCATCCATCGTCCACTGTCTCAGAGAAGAAGGACGCCCCCCTTCTGTCCCGACAGGCAGAGAGGCGGAGTCAGTTGTCCAGTCCGTCTCACTCCAGTCACGTCTCCAGGACTCAACAGAAGCAGCAGCACCCAGATCAGCTGAGACGCACCTCTACTGCCTCTGGTAACACACACACACACACACACACACACACACACACACACACACACACACACACACACACACACACACAATAGAGGAGTTTTTTAAAACTGAAAGATTTGTGCTCCAGGAAAAACTTCGATGTTTTGTTACTAAAATGATTTCCCCCTTAAAGTCAGACTTAGTGGTGGTGCTCTTCTGAGTCTTTTTATTTCTGAACTTTACTTTCTTAATCCTTTCTTTGTAACTCTTTGCCTTCATAGCTGCTGGATTCCAGCCAGTAGGAGTCTGACCTTACCTCAGGTCGTTCTTAAAGCTGATTGGTTCTCCTGCTGACCCCTCAGTTGATTAGATCATCATTTGATGTAGAGTTAAAGTCCTGGTCTGTACAGAATGAACCAATCACAGGCTGTTGATTCTTCCACTGGGTACTGTGTCACGTCTGAATAGATCTGTTAAACGTGTTTCATCATGAGATCAGGTTTAGCTGCTCGTTCCTAAGGTAGGGATGTTTTTAGTCCCAGACCTGGTAGAAGGTGGAACAGCTTTATGTCAAAATCCAGAAGAACCTCCTTTCAGTTGCTACAAGTGGTTTTGGTTTGATTGAATTGAATGACTTTATTGATCCCACAGGGGTCAGCATACACACAGCATAGAATAAAACACAAGTAAATGACACAAAGTGTCACTTGATGTTCTTATGGGGTTCAGTTCTGACCCATGAGTTCTCTACTGGGTTCAGTTCTGACCCATGAGTTCTCTACTGGGTTCAGTTCTGACCCATGAGTTCTCTACTGGGTTCAGTTCTGACCCATGAGTTCTCTACTGGGTTCAGTTCTGACCCATGAGTTCTCTACTGGGTTCAGTTCTGACCCATGAGTTCTCTACTGGGTTCAGTTCTGACCCATGAGTCTGGTTCCTGCTGAGGTGAACCCGTCTGCTGTTGACCACTTCGTGCATCTGATCTGACTTTAGATTAAACGTCTTTCCAGCCGTACATCCAGGACAACGCAGCAGGAAAGGTTTCATCTCTAGTGTGAAGTTGCATTTTAGTTGTTGTTTGTGATTTCAGATGGCAGCAGAAAGTCAGACGTTCCTCTGAGTAATCACGACCCTCGCACTGCTGTGCAACTTCGTACTGCGTTAAAGAGGCTCAAGGAAATCATGGAGGGGAAGAGCCAGGTACATGTAACACATTTGATCTTTGGATGTGTCCAGCTGGATTGTCTCAGAAGTGGAATTGTGTGAGGAGTTCTTCTGGGACCAGGAGGACCCTGACAGATTAAACTAGTCTGTTCGTAAAGTTGAGTTAGTGTGACTGTGACCTGTTGCGTCTCCAGGACAGCGACCTGAAGCAGTACTGGATGCCAGACAGCCAGTGTAAGGAGTGCTATGACTGCAACGAGAAGTTCACCACCTTCCGCCGTAGACACCACTGCAGACTGTGTGGGCAAATCTTCTGTAGCCGCTGCTGCAGCCAGGAGATTCCTGGGAAGTTCATGGGCTACACAGGTAGAGTCTCAGCAAAGTGGAATCAGCTAAGGCAGTGGTGTCCAAAGTCGGTCCTCAAGGGCCAGTATCCAGCGTGTTTTAGTTCCTTCCTTGCTCAGACACACCTGAATCAATGGTTGAATCACCTGCTCTGCTGAAGGCCTTTAACCGGCCACTAACTGAAATCAAAACTCTGGATACGGACCCTCCAGGATCAGGATTGGACACCACTGAGCTCAGGCATAAACTGCTGCTTCTAATTCTGAGCAAAGCATAGGTTTGGTGGCTACAGCTGCAGCGTCAGCCGAAGTCTTAGTCTTGTGTTCAGCCCTTTCTGTGTGAAGACATTTTTGGGTAAAGACATACATACCTGTGTGTGTCCACCAAGCGACGACACCAAACAAAGCAAACCTGTCCTAGTTGCTACCCTGCCACCATTTAAAAATGTGCCTTTATTCTACTCCTGTGGCCACAGGCTTACAAAGAAGGTCTCAAGCCTGGGTCCCACACAATCCGTGAGCGCTGCTCCGTGGTAGGGACGAGTTGACTAGTCCCCCTGGGAGCGGAGCGCCGTTGAACGCAGCTGGACAGGGCAGCGTCTGCAGTGATGGATGCTGAACTGGTCTGTTGTGGTGAAGATGGAGCTGAACCAGACGGCTCTCTATTTACCAGTTGATCTACCTCACCAGTCCTCACCTTTGGGTAACGACTGACAGAACGAGATCGCGGACACAAGTGACTGAAATTGAGTTTTCTCCCCAGGGTGTCCGGGCTCAGCCTTAGAGAGAGGATGAGGAGCTCGGACATCCAGGAGAGACTCAGAGTAGAGCCGCTGCTCCTCCATGTAGAGAGGAGCCAGTCGAGGTGGTTCTGACATGTTCTGTGACTGGTGGAAGTGACGGGTGGGGGGTGGGGGGTCTGGGATTTCCTACTTGGGATGCTGCCCTTGCGACCTGGACCCAGATGAGCGGAAAAAGGCGAGGCGAGATCCCGTCATTACACACAGCTGTGGCTTGCTGTGTCATTTTCACTCCATTTTCAAAACTCTTCTGATCCCTCCACCTCCACCTCTGATCCCTCCACCTCCACCTCTGATCCCTCCACCTCCACCACTGATCCCTCCACCTCCACCACTGATCCCTCCACCTCCACCACTGATCCCTCCACCTCTACCACTGATCCCTCCACCTCCACCACTGATCCCTCCACCTCTACCACTGATCCCTCCACCTCTACCACTGAACCCTCCACCTCTACCACCTACCAACAGTCTGACAGCAGACAACGTTGCCTCATTTTTTACGGACAAAGTGTCCGTTATAAGCACACCAGAACCCTCCAAACTCCAAACTGTCACTAACTCAGCAGAAGTCCTACTGCATATTTTTCTTCACTGAGAACAGTGAGTCCAAACTTCTGACACGTAGCCGTCCTACTACATGCCTGCTGGACCCCATTCCCACTAAGCTCCTCCAGTCCATCCCTCCTCCAGGAGCTGCAGCAGTCACACATGTGATTAATGCTTCTCTAACATCTGCTACATTTCACACCTCACTTCAGCATGCTCAGGTTACACCACTGCTCTAAAAACCTTCCCTTCCTCCATATCATGTGGAGGACTACGACCTGTCTCTCTCCTCCCTTTTCTGTCTAAAATCACTGAAAGAGCCTTCAAGCCGGTCACAGAATACCTCTGACTGAACCACCTCCTAGACCCAGACCAGTCTGGTCCACTCCACTGAAACAGCTGTTAGCAGTGACAGAGCCTTAAAAGAAGCAGAGCCACTGACAGTCCTCAGTACTGATCCTGCTCGGCTGCATTTGACTCTGTAAACCAGAGGTCACTAACTGGTGGATCGCAGCCTGGATCCAGACCCAGAGCCAGTTCTGTCTGGACCGAACAGCAAATCCAGGATTCGATCCCTAGTCCATGAGGAGCGGGCATGTCCAAGGAGAAGCGCGGGCGCTAATGAGGAGCTACCGCAGGTTCGTTGCTCACTCGAAACCTGCGGCCGCGGGACTCGCCCTCCCCCTGCATACACTGTCCTGGAGGTGAGGCAGAGCGCAAGCAAGTGGCGCACCGCGGCAACTCCTTAGTTTGCTGTCCCTACACCGCAGCCCCTCCTGCAACTCTAGAAAGAGATTCTGCTG
>SSNR01000308.1:596694-607416 GCA_006937965.1 Callopanchax toddi | reverse complement strand
GTCCTGGTCCTGGAACTGTGGACCAGCTCTTTACCCTCGCTAGGGTGATGGAGGGGTCATGGGAGTTTGCCCAACCAATCCACATGTGTTTTGTGGATTTGGAAAAGGCTTATGACCGTGTCCCCAGGGACACCCTGTGGGGGGCGCTCCAGGAGTATGGGGTGGATGGTCTTTTGTTAAGGGCCATTCAGTCCCTGTACCAGAGGAGTGTGAGTCTGGTCCTCATAGCCGGCAGTAAGTCAGACCTGTTCCCAGTGAGGGTTGGACTCCTCCAGGGCTGCCCTTTGTCTCCGGTCCTGTTCAGAACCTTTATGGACAGGATTTCTAGGAGCAGCCGTGGTGTGGAGGGGGTGGAGTTTGGTGACAGGAGAATCTGGTCTCTGCTTTTTGCAGATGATGTGGTCCTCCTAGCTTCATCGAGCTCTGACCTACAGCTCTTGCTGGGGAGGTTCACAGCCGAGTGTGAAGCGGCTGGGATGAGGATCAGCACCTCCAAGTCTGAGGCCATGGTTCTTGACCGGAAAAAATGTGGATTGCCAACTCCGGGTTAGGAGAGAGGTCCTGCCTCAAGTGGAGGAGTTCAAGTATCTCGGGGTCTTGTTCTCTAGTGAGGGAAGGAGGGAGATGGACAGGCGGATTGGGGCAGCGTCTGCAGTGATGGATGCTGCCCCTGCGACCCAGCCGGATAAGCGGAGGAAGGAGAAGCAAAGTTTCTATGTAAACATTTGTAAATTGAAACTTTATAACATCTGGAATGTTGTACACTTCAACATATGTATATTAGTGCAAATAGATTCATTCTTTCCACACTCCCTCATCTAGTGCTTTCAGTACAGGAAAAGAAGCACCGTTTTTAGTCAAACAGTCAGCAAGTCGTGACTTTTCATCTGCCCTCTTTATTCTGTTAGTCTGTATGAGTTCTGTGATGCTGCTGCTATCCTCACATATGAGAAACTCTCATGTTCTTCACGCCCCACATGAAAAGCAGACTTAAGAACAGGGATAACATTGGTTGCAAAATGTTCTGATCCTGCCCAAAGAATATCATCAACATGACCTGCTGTTTCAGCCAGAACACACTGCAGAATCGACTTGTGACATTTTACCACCAGTGTTCAGCAGGAGGTCCTTGACTTGGTTGTACCCGTAAAGGGAGGTGTCCTCCAGTTCACAGAACGTTTCCCCTAACCCTAACCTCTTCAGGGGGATGTTCCTTGACAGTTCCATGCCCTGCAAAAATACAGATTTGATTTCCATAGAATGAACCTTCCATTTGTTTTGACTGATCACAGCTAGAAGCAGCCTGAGTGACTCTGACCCGTCTAGTGGAAATACATTTCTGTCCCATGGTAGAGACCTCTGTAGCAGTAGGGGGCGCTCTCGTACAGGACGCTCTGTGTCTCTCTGTACAGTCTCAGCCGTCATGGAGGATCCAGTCAGAGCTCTTTTCTACTAAACAGTTATCCATCCCCGGCTACCGAGGGATTTATTTTTATTTTTAAACATTTCTCCTCACAGAATGTCAAGGCTTGCCAAGGATACACATTTTTGTTGTTTAAGAATTTCATTCCGAACCAAGTTATTCCAGGTTCAGCTTCAGAGTCCAGCAGCATCAGGGACAGACAGGTCAGAGCCTCGTACAGCGTGAGAACAGGATTGGTAAACAGTGAGTGATTGAACCCTACAATGTAATCATAGTTTGAGCAGGAGTTGCGCTCACTCCGGTGATTTTCCCTCCGAAATTTTGTTTCAGTGCTGACTTCATAAACGAAACAGTCAAATCTGTGCACGCTGTAAGTGCTAGCTGACTGTCCCTCTCCTAGAGACGAGCGGTGTCCAGTAGTTTGAACGCCAGCACGCCGTCTGGCAGAGCCATATCATACTTTTTCATACGATTGTATCTTTGTTCAAACTCTACTACGTAGTCCCCCACGGGCATCGTATTTTCTTTAGCTGTCGAGTCAAAGTGTGAGTACGCTTCATATGCACGGCCTTTCTTCTCTCAAGAATACGTGTCAAATGTTCCTAGCAACGCTTCCATACCGTTGTCTTTGTTAAGATCCTCCGCAGGTTTTTCCAAAGCCGTCTCCCTGGCTCGCCACTCTAGCCCAGCGCCACCGCCAGCGCTTGCTTTTTTTAGTCCAAATCTGTAACGTCTCCACATGCCGACTTCATTCTTCCAGCACTCGCGTGGCCTGGCTTCTACAAACAGAGGCGGTGCTCTATGACCACCCTCTGCTACCATGAAAAGTCCAACAAACACAACGTTTGTCTCTTCAGACAAAAGGCTACTTTATTCTTCTCACATTCCTCATATACATTGACAGGTTGTGGGGGGTGGGGTTACTAGGCTGAAGCTGATTGGTTGTTCCTTTCATTACAGCAAGTGTTGGACAGGGTGAGCCGCATGACACAGGGAGACCTGGTGATGTCCATGGACCAGCTCCTGACCAAGCCTCGTCTAGGAACCTGCCATAAGTTCTACCTGCAGCCGTTCACCCTGCTGAGCAGTAAGAACCTTCTCCAGGAGACGATGCTTAGCTATTGGACACCTCTTGTCTCACTCTTTCACTCTGCTTCCAGATGAGGTGAAGACTCTGATGTTCTTTGACGGCTGTCCTCCTTATCTGGGATGCTCTGTGAAGCTGCGTGGTCCTTCAGACTCTGAGTTGGCCAGGGTGAAGGAGATAATCATGCTGATGGTGTGTGTGGCCTATCACTCTCAGCTGGAGATCTCCTTCCTTATGGATGAGTTTGCCATGCCTCCCAGCTCAGGCGACAGCACCTCCTTCCCCTGTCTGCTGGATGAATCTACTGACCGAGACATTCTGCAGGAGACTGGAGAGAGTGAAGACTCTATCCTAGAAGGACCCCCTTCAGAGCCTCCATCCAGAAATGAAGAGGTTCTCCCTCATTCTGAGCCACAACATGCTGCTAACACCGAGACCAAGAACTCCTCCCCCTTCTCTAGCCCTGCTCCTCCTCTCTCTGTTTCCTCTCCGTACTTCTTGGAGGAGGACCAGGAGTTAGGGTCTGACACCCTGATAAGGACCACTGAGGGGGAGGACGAGGAGCATTCTGAGACCCCCAAGCTGTTCCGAGACCCTCTGCAGGATGACACAGGGATGTTTGTGGCGGAGCAGGTGGATTCTTCTGACGACCGCCTGAAGTCCATCTCCACTGTGTTCCAGCATGAGATAAAGGATGTCATTCTGAGCATCTCGCCATTCATCACCTTCAAGGAGCCCTTTCTGCTCACGTCTGAAGGCATGCACTGCCCCAGCAGAGACTACTTCCCAGAGCAGGTGAGACTCGACCTCCAGGAGCACTCTAGACCAGACCAGGCTCTAACCCTGACCTGACCCCTGACCTTATACAACACTATGTTTATGTATTTTACTGAAGTTTTTATTAGAAATGAGTATGTAACAAAGAAGTTACCAATGAGGCTAACAACAAACTACGTACACAGGGCTGCACACAATTCTTCATCATATGTTGTCAAGTGAGAACTTGGCGCTGTTGTCTGTATGCACGTTGGGGGGGGGGGGGGGGGGGGGGGGGGGGCCGCTCCGCGCGCGCAGCAGAGAGCGGATCAGAACTCCATCAGTGATCTTTGTTCTGTTAACTAAAACGACTGATTCTGACAGAGAGAACTTGATGTGTGATGACAGAATGAACTCCTCTCTCAGAGGGAATTATTGATCAGCTGATCAGAGCCAGCTGTCGGGTCGGGGGGGATTTAGCAAACGCAGAGCGCTGCTGGATCCGTGAACCGTGTCCTGAACCATAGAGGGCGATCCATGGATCACAGATCTATAGTGACCCGTTGTCCCCTCCTGGGCAGGTGTGAGTTGTGTGTGTGGGTCAGATGTTCTGTGATTGTGTGTGTGTTAAAGCGTGCATCAGCTGTGTGTAATGGCGCGGTGCCACACACATTGGAGATGCTGTGAGTGTGTGTGTGTGTTGGAGGTCCTGCTGTGTGTCCACTAGCTTCACAGGTCATGTGATCACTCAGTCACTGAGCTGCATCAGGATGTGAAGCTCGTCAGATCGAGGGGTCTCCCATCAGACCGCGCAGCGCTGGTCCGCAAAGGAGCGTTCAGGCAGTCGGTTCTGGTACCATGGATGAAATCCGGTTCTGATGAGGACTCGCAGACTAGTTGTGTGCACCCTTGTACTGTACATACACTAGTCAGTCTTTGAGGTGGGAGGTGACAGTGAGGAAAAGGAATATAAGCATAGAGGGAAGTGCACAAAACAAACACAGTAGGGTGAGGACTGGGAGGGGCTGGGTAGGTGCTAGTTAACAAGATGCTCTAGGAAGAGTTGGGTCTTCAGGAGGGTCTTGGAGATGGACAGGTAGCTTGTTACCCTGTTCTGGTAGCTTGGTAGGTCATTCCTCCATCGTGGCACGACACATGAGAAGAGTCTGGACTGTCCCAGTCTGGTGTAGCTCTGCTAGCTGATGATCATTGCAAGAGGATTCCAGTAGATGGAGCCGCTCCATTCAGGACTGTGTCTGCTAGCGTTAGCGACTTGAATCTGATACGAGCAGGTAAAGGTAGTCAATAGAATTCAGTAAACAGAGGGGTGACATGTACTCTTATAGGCTGACTGAAGGCCAAATGCACCACTGCATTATGAACCATCTGTAGAGGTTTAACACCAGTTAGCAGGACATTGCAGTGGTCGAGGAGGGAGATGACCATAGACTGGACCAGGAGCTGGGTGGCATCAGGAGACTGTGAGGTCATCAGGTGGGAATGACAGGTAGAGCTGGGTGTCGTCAGCATAGCAGTGGTAGGAGAAGCCATGTGATCGAATGATCTGACCCAGTGAGGTGGTGTATACAGTGGAGGAAATAATGATTTGAGCCCTTGCTGATTTTGTAAGTTTGTCCAATGACAAAGAAATGAAAAGTCTCAGAACAGAATCATTTTAATGGTAGGTTTATTTTAACAGTGGCAGATAGCACATCAAAAGGAAAATGGAAAAAATAACTTTAAATAAAAGATAGAAACTCATTTGCATTTCATTGACTGAGATAAGTATTTGAGGTTCCGGTGAAGTCATCCACCCGAATGGCAGCTTAGGTCTACTTCTCTCTCGAGCTTTATTCAGATTCGCCCGTAAAACCGTCATTTAAAATATTTCTTCTTACAAGAAACAGGAGTTAAACGGGACGAACATGGGGAAAAGAGAAACACGGCAAAAAGGAGTGAATGAAGACAGACCAAGCGATGGAAATAGTATGAACGCTACTGAAGGTAGCGAAGAAGCTAACGCTATGGCTAAAGCTAATGCTAACGAGTCCTCAAACCTACCCGATACATCGATTATAACCGTGTTAGAGGAGGTACGGGCCTTTCGTAAAGACTTCCAGGATTTCAAATCCGAACTAATTACAGTGAATCAGAAGATTACGGAAGCAGAGGCCCGGGTGGGAAAGGTGGAGGACCGGGTCCAAAACATAGAGCAAGTGCTAGCCAAGATGACAAAAGTTATGAGCGAACAGGAAACCAAACTACTCGACCAGGAAAGCAGGTCCTGGAGGTTAAATTTGAGGTTATACAATGTCAGCGAAGGTGCAGAAAATGGAGTACCGATGGTGGACTTTGTTGAGAAGCTGCTACGAGAAAGTTTGGATATTCCCACGAGCCTGAACCTCGGTATCGAAAGAGCACACAGAGCGCTCGGCCCCAAGCCGTCGGGAAGCAGAGAGGAAAAGCCACGCTCGATTATCCTTGGATTCGCACGGTTCACCACTAAGGAAGAAGTTCTGCATAAAGCATGGTCTAAAAAAGCCGTTCTCTGGGAAGGGAAAAGAATATACTTTGATCAGGATTATCCTCCGGCGATCCTACAGAAACGTAAGGAATACGCGGAAGCGAAAAGAGTTCTGAAACGGCACAACATCAAGTTCCAGACACCCTTTCCACACAAGATGAGGGTATTTTATGAGAACGAAACACGGCTTTATCAATCTGCAGAGGAGGCTACGACGGACATGATCTCCAGGGGTCTACCGGTCACCAAGATAACAACGAGGGAGAGCCTGGCGGAGCAGTTGGCACGGTCAGCATGGACGGCGGTCGGAGCCCGGCAGCGGCGCGAGGCTGGAGAGGCTAGGGNATGGGATTTACAAATATATTTGGCTCGTCCTATAAATCTGGCCGCAGACGAGGTGTTGTAATTCTTATCTCAAATAAAGTAAATTTCGAAAGGACATTTGAACTAAGAGATAAAGAGGGTAGGTTTATCCTTGTAAGAGGGACTGTAGATGGCAGTCCAGTCACCTTAATGAATATTTACTCACCCCCGGGAAGCGACCTGAAATTCTTTCAAACTATTATAAATATGATGGTGACAGAAACTGAAGGTTTTTTAATATGTGGAGGTGATCTAAATATCCGCATGAGACCAGAACTTGATAGTTCAAGTAGAAATATCCCAGGCTCAAATAATCTATATAAGAAAGTGCGAGTACTCTTTGAAGAGGCTGGCCTGATTGACATTTGGGGAGAACTTTTTCCCAGGAGGAGAGATTACTCCTTTTACTCCTCTCCGCATCGCCTTTACACAAGAATAGACTACTTTATAACATTTGCAAAGGACAGAGACAGAATCCAAACATGTGACATAGGGACAATAGATGGGAGTGATCACGCACCTTTATATCTGACAGTAAACTTAAATTTGTTCCCCAAAACAACTACATGGAAACTAAATTCAAGTATGCTTAAAGACAAAAATTTTAAAGAACAAATAAAAAAGGAAATAAGAGACTTCTTAGATATAAATGACAATGGACAGGTCTCTCCTTCAATACTTTGGGACACTTTAAAAGCTGTAATAAGGGGCAAAATTATTGCAATAACTTCTTATAAGAAAAAACTAAGGGATAAAAAAATGAAAGATTTACAAAAAAAGTTAAAAGACCTGGAAGAAAAACATAAACAGTCTCTGACACCAAATATCTTGGAAGAGATTGAAATAATCCGGAACGAAATAAATAGCCTTGCCACGGCAGAGATAAAGAAAAAACTAATGTTTCTCAAACAAAAATATTACGAAAGTGGGTCAAAATCAATGAAAATATTAGCGTGGAGGCTGAGAAAGAAAATAACAGAAAATACAATAACCAGAATCAAAGACCTGAACACAAAAAAGATGAAGAACAAACTACAAGAAATTCACAAAGCATTTGAGACATTCTACAAATCATTATATTCTAAAGTCAATGGAGGCAGTAAACATGACATTGATAATTGGCTTACTCCATTGGATTTACCCAAGCTTACAGCAGAACAGAACAGAAAAATTTTGGCAAACAATAACAGAAACTGAACTTAAAAAAGCAATAAGTCATCTCAAAACAAAAAGTCCCCAGGCTCAGATGGCTATACATCCGAATGGTATAAGGAGTTAAAGCTAGAGTTGCTTCCCACACTACTTTCTACATTCAATTGGGTCTTAAAGAATGCTCAGACACCTCCAAGTTGGAAAGATGCGATTATTACAGCAATACTAAAAGAAGGCAAAGACAAAACCGAATGTGGATCATATAGACCGATATCAGTACTTAATATTGACTACAAACTATTCACTTCAATAATGGTAAGGAGGATGGAGGAATTTTTACCTAAGTTAATACATTATGATCAAACAGGCTTTATAAGACACCGGCAGACACAGGATAATATTCGCAGAACTCTCCATGTTGTAAATCATATACACAAGAACAAAACAGAAGCAGTACTTATTAGTGTCGATGCAGAAAAAGCATTTGACTCAGTTAATTGGGATTTCCTTTACAGAGTATTACACAAATTCGGACTGCAAGATGAGGTTATCGGGATTATTAAGGCTTTATATACCAACCCAACAGCAAGAGTTAAAATTAATGGCTATTTATCAGATAGCTTTATACTGGTGTAGCGTTTATAAACTCTATTTATATGGTTTATAATTGGCACATACTTCTGTAAATTCACTACCAGGTTTGGTAAGTTTTATACAGAGGAAACCCTCTGCTACTATCACCTTTTAGTGTTTACAGGGATATCTAGGTTCGATTCTGATGTTACAGTGAGTAGATTATGCATTTAATATTGACCATAGAAAGCTTGAGTCATGGAGCTAGACTTCATTAATTTTATTAAGAAACACATACGACAGATATCACAGATAAGAAAGAGGTAGTTAGCAGGTAGTCAGCATTAAGTCATTCACGATGGTAAGGTGTTCTGAATTGAATCTTAAATAAGTTTTAGCAATCTGAGTCTCATGAGGTTTTAGGAGACTAGGGATTTACTTAATTTAGATTAAGGATTCTAATTAAGGGGTACTAGTTACGGATGGAATTAGTAACTAGTTTGAGTGAGCTAATGTTGTTAGCTTTTATCAAGAGGCCTTTAAGCTTTACCAGAGTTGTGGTTATTTAACTGCGTTCCCTGGATCGTCACTGTTGGGGGTCGGATGAGACGCGCGGAGGTGAGGTTTTCCCCCTCGGTCAGGATCAGACGGCTGCGGGGGTCGAGGACCGCCGGAGGCCACAGGTGTCGTCCGTAGATACGAAGTTAGATAACCCATCTCTAGCAGGGAGCATCTAGGCCTGGCCTTCCCGTAACAGAGCGTCAGACTGAAGGTGTCTGACCTCAGAGGGAAGCTGGTTCCATCGGCTCAGACGGGCTGAGGTACCGTCTCAGGGGGGAGCCGGCAACTAGCGTCAGCTGTGTAGGGTTGACAGCTGAGAGGAGGTCTGGTCAGCGTCAGACCAGAACCGCTCTCCTTTCTCTTAGCTTGTTCAGCTTGTTCTCATTAAACTGCACTCTCGCTTCCGGGGTCGGAAGTTAAAGGGAGTCTAAAAGACGTGGGCCAATGAGGAGTTATTAATGTCACGTGACTCAGACCGCTAACTCTTATTGGTTGTAGTAATGAGTGACGTGGTTGTCATAACCTTATATCAGTATGTATGTGAAATAATACTGAAGCAGATCAACATTCACCTCCTTGAACCGTCACCTTATCGTGGTGGAGGAGTTTGAGTGCCCTAACGATCCTAGGAGCTATGTTGTCTGGGGCACTTGTGCCCCTGGTAGGGTCACCCATGGCAAATTGGTCCTAGGGGAGGGGTGAGACAAAGAACGGTTCAGAAGACCCTTCATGGAGAAGCAATCTAAGAGTCTGAGTACCCGGCCCGGAGGGTTACCGGGGTCTCACCCTGGAGCCAGGCCTGGGGTTGGGGCCCGTGGACGAGCGCCTGGTGGCCGGGCTTTCGCCCATGGGGCCCGGCCGGGCCCAGCCCGAACCGGAGACATGGGCTCATCCAACTGTGGGCCCACCACCTGCAGGAGGAGAGTGAAGGGTCCGGTGCATTGTGGATCGGGTGGCAGACCGAGGCGGGAGCTTTGGCGATCCGATCCCCGGATGGGAAAACTGGCTATCGGGACATGGAACGTCACCTCTCTGGCGGGGAAGGAGCTGGAGCTTGTGGAAGAGGCTGAGCGATACCGGCTAGATATAGTCGGGCTCACCTCGACACATAGCGTTGGCTCTGGAACCCGAGTCCTGGAGAGGGGTTGGACACTTTTCTTTGCTGGAGTTGATCCGGGTGAGAGGCGGAGGGCTGGGGTGGGCTTTCTGTTAGCCCCAAGACTCTCTGCCTGTACGTTGGGGTTTACCCCGGGGGACGAAAGGGCAGCTTCCCTACGCCTTCGGGTTGGGGAACGGGTCCTGTCTGTTGTTTGTGCTTATGCACCAAATAGCAGTTCAGAGTACCCACCCTTTTTGGAGTCTCTGGGACGAGTGCTGGATAGCGCTCCTACTGGGGACTCCATAGTCCTGCTGGGGGACTTCAACGCTCACGTGGGCAATGACAGCGTGACCTGGAGGGGCGTGATTGGGAGGAACGGCCCGCCCAATCTGAATCCGAGTGGTGTTCTGTTATTGGACTTCTGTGCAAGTCGCAGTTTGGCCATAACGAACACCATGTTGGAACATAAGGATGCCCATCGGTACACCTGGTACCAGGGCAGCCTAGGTTACAGGTCGATGATTGACTTTATAGTTGTATCATCTGACCTGAGACCGTATGTTTTGGACACTCGAGTGAAGAGAGGAGCGGAGCTGTCAACTGATCACCACCTGGTGGTGAGCTGGATCAGATGGCAGACCTGGTAGACCCAAACGTATAGTGAGGGTCTGCTGGGAACGCCTGGCAGAAGAGCCTGTCAAGATGGTCTTCAACTCCCACCTCCGGCAGAGCTTCGACCGCGTCCCGAGAGCAGTGGGGGACATTGAGTCCGAATGGGCCTTGTTCCGCTCTGCGATTGTTGAGGCGGCTGTTGCTAGCTGTGGTCGCAAGGTAGCCGGTGCCAGTCGTGGCGGTAACCCCCGTACCCGCTGGTGGACACCAGAGGTTAGGGGAGCCGTCAGGCTGAAGAAGGAGGCCTACAGGGCGTGGCTGGTCTGTGGGTCTCCAGAGGCAGCAGACAGGTACCGGCGGGCCAAGCGAAGTGCAGCAGTGGCAGTTGCCGAGGCAAAATCTCGGGCGTGGGAGGAGTTTGGCGAGGCCATGGAAAAAGACTATCGGTCGGCTCCAAAGAGGTTCTGGCAAACCATCCGGCGCCTCAGGGGAGGAAGGCAGCAACTCGCTCACACTGTTTACAGTGGGGACGGGGAGCTGCTGACGTCAACTGGGGCTATAGTCGGACGGTG
>SSNR01000308.1:576758-593441 GCA_006937965.1 Callopanchax toddi | reverse complement strand
ACTCTTGCAGACTGGTGGAAAATAGTATTAGATATTTACAAAATGGAAGAGTTAACAGAATGCATAAATCAGACACAAGAACGACTCCGAGCCCGCTGGAAAAAAGTGGACTACATATATTAAAATTAAAAAGCCCAACTTAGTTCTAAAATTATGATACCCATCAACAAATAAGACTAGTTTATTTTTCTTTGAAATGGTCACTCCCTACTGTTCTTGGTTCTGTTGGGTTTTTTTTTCTCTCCCCATCTTGTTTTGTTGTTTTTGTTTTCTTGTGTGTGTCCCTTTTAATTATTGATGGATAATTTTCTCTAAATAAGAGAACACTGAGAAGAATGTGCACATGCTGGCACATGTGAGGTGTACCATCAATGTAAATATTAAAACTGAAAAATAAATAATTATAAAAAAAAAGAAATAAGTATTTGAACCCCTACCAACCATGAACAGTTCTGGCTCCCACAGAGTGGTTAGACACTTCTACTCAATTAGTCACCCTCATTAAAGACACCTGTCTTAACTAGTCACCTGTATAAAGGACACCTGTCCACAGAATCAATCAATCAAGCAGACTCCAAACTCTCCAACATGGGAAAGACCAAAGAGCTGTCCAAGGATGTCAGAGACAAAATTGTAGACCTGCACAAGGCTGGAATGGGCTACAAAACCATTAGCAAGAAGCTGGGAGAGAAGGGGACAACTGTTGCTGCAATTGTTGGAAAATGGAAGGAGCACAAAATGACCATCGATCGACCTCGGTCTGGGGCTCCACGCAAGATCTGACCTCGTGGGGTGTCAGTGATTCTGAGAAAGGTGAGAAATCATCCTAGAACTACACGGGAGGAGTTAGTTAATGACCTCAAATCAGCTGGGACCACAGTCACCAAGAAAACCATTGGAAACACATTACACCGCAATGGATTCAAATCCTGCAGAGCTCCAGGGTCCCCCTGCTTCAGAAGGCACATGTGCAGGCCCGTCTGAAGTTTACCAATGAACACCTGAATGATTCAGAGAGTGACTGGGAGAAGGTGCTGTGGTCTGAGGAGACCAACATGGAGCTCTTTGGCATTAACTCAACTGGCTGTGTTTGGAGGAAGAAAAATGCTGCTATGACCCCAAAACACCGTCCCCACCGTCAAGCATGGAGGTGGAAACATTTTGCTTTGGGGGTGTTTTTCTGCTAAGGGCACAGGACAACTTCACCGCATTAACGGGAAAATGAACAGAGCCATGTATCGTCAAATACTGAGCGACAACCTCCTTCCCTCTGCCAGGAAACTGAAAATGGGTCGTGGATGGGTGTTCCAGCACGACAATGACCCAAAACATACAGCAAAGGCAACAAAGGCGTGGCTCAAGAAGAAGCACATTAAGGTCACGGAGTGGCCTAGTCAGTCTCCGGACCTTCATCCTATAGAAAACCTATGGAGGAGCTGAAGGTCAGAGTGCACAGAGACAGCCTCCAAACCTTAAGGATTTGGAGATGATCTGAAAGAGGAGTGGACCAAAATTCCTCCTAACATGTGCGCAGACTTGGTCATCAATTACAAGAAACGTTTGACCTCTGTGCTGCAAACAAGGGTTTTTCGACTAAGTATGAAGTATTTTTTGTTAGAGGGTTCCAATACTTATTTCACTCAATGAAATGCAAATGAGTTTCTATCTTTTATTTAAAGTTATTTTTTCCATTTTCCTTTTGATGTGCTATCTGCCACTGTTAAAATAAACCTACCATTAAAATGATACTGTTCTGAGACTTTTCATTTCTTTGTCATTGGACAAACTTACAAAATCAGCAAGGGCTCAAATCATTATTTCCTCCACTGTATGGCAAAAAGAAGCAGTCCTAGTGCTGAGCCTAGGGGTACACCTGTGGCGAGGTGGTGCCCAGAAAAAATGTGACCAAGCCAGGATCCATTGAACGACCGACCTGTGAGGTAGGATTCAAACCAGGAGTGTGTTCTCCCTGTGTGACCAGGCTACATAGTATGGACTAAACCAGTGGTTCCAACCTGTTCTGACCTGCGTACCCCCTGAGCCATTTTCTCAGACCACAAGTACCCCCTTAGTCAAATGGAACATACAACTGATTATTAACTAGAAATCATTTGATTGACTCTCCCTAAGTTGAACATTTAATTCTCAAACATTTGATTCTTTTCACTATTTACAGTATATAGAGCTCAGAAACACACACACACATATATATGTATATATTAGTGCTGTCAATCGATTAAAATAAATTAATTAATTAATCGCAAATTTGAAAGAAATTAATGGCGATTAATCGCTCCTTTTCAGAAAAATGAAATTACATGCAGTTTAATAAATAATAATAATAACGCATCAGTTTTATATAGCGCTTTTCAGGTCACTCAAAGACGCTTTACAGAGTTGCATCATTCATTCACACAGTCATTCTCACCGGTGGTGGTAAACTACGACAGACGTCTGTAGCCACAGCTGCCCTGGGGCAGACTGACAGAGGAGAGGCTGCCATTCTGACCATCGGCCCTTCAGACCACCACCAACATTCACACACAGTCACACTCACATTCACACAGTAAGGTGGTGAAGTGTCTTGCCCAAGGACACAACGACAATCTAACCCAGCCAGAGCTGGGGATCGAACCGGTGACCCTCCAGTTACCAGACCGGCCACTCTCCCAACTGAGCTAGTGCCGCCCCACGTTTACAATGTCCATCCAAGAAATATGCCAAAATGTTTTTAAAAAATCATTTTTAAAGGTTTTATAATTGATGAATAAATGCATTTAAATTGCATTTCAGTTCAAAACAGTTGAAAAACAAAAATTCCTGACTAAAACTGGACAGACCCTAAATACAGTACTTTATAAATCTATTTGTTTATTATATGTACAGTTTCAGAAGGGTATGGTTTTAAAATAATAATAAAAGATTTCCAACATGTGGAAACACTATGAGAGAATCATTTTTTGCAGTGTTCAAACTGACCCACGGTCTGCCTCGTTTTCAATGAGGGGTCCGAGTCACTCAGGTCTCTGTTGTTTAAAGACTAGTGTGGGAATGGGATCGCCTCGGTCCGGTACTGGTTTTACTTTTCAGATAGAGGTCTGGGTTCGTACTGAGCCGAACTGACACCTCCGTCCGCTCGGACCTCGGTGTCAGACCGGGACTGGAGCCGTAACACCCGCTCCCTGCTGAACTGGACCGAACCGGACCGTACGGCGAGAAAGGAGCAGGAATAAACCTTAAAGGCTAGAGATCGTCCAGTTTCACCGCTGATTATTTTCGGTTTTCACGGTGGAAGGAGCGGAGAGTTGAGTTCCGCTACCGGGGAGAGACCGGTGAAGAGAGTGATCTGATGAGATCTGAGAGGCGGGCTGGAGGGAGGACACGGGCTGCGACAGGAGCTGCAGGAAATCTGATGCTGACAAGCGCTCCGCCTGGCTTCAAACACAAGTTGCGTTAATTTCGTAAATTTCTTTAACGCGTTATGTCTTCCAAATTAATTAACGCAATTAACACGTTAAATCTGACAGCACTAATATATACATATATATATATATATATATATATATATATATATATATATAGGTCCTCCTCCTCAACGTACAACGTCCACATTTTGGACAGAGAAGACCGATGGTTTGAGAGAGGAGTTAAAGAAGACATCTATGTCAATCGTGAAAAACCAGCTTTAACCAGAGGAGGACTCAGGTTTCATCTCTCCACCTCCTACCAGTCTGCTCTGAACTTCATTCTCTCCTCTGATCAGAACACCTCACCAGGACTCCAGCTGAATACAGTGGAGCGAACACCTCCTCAAGGGGGAGAAGGAGGTGTGTCACAGACAGAGGAAGAGAAGACTCTCTCTCCTTTACTACAGACAGAACTGACAAAGCTACTCAGATGAGTAATGAAACATCTTCAAAGAACCAAATCAGTCCAGTTGCCTTTATTCAAACCCTTTTTTTGGATTACCATGACCTGATGACTGAGAACCTTCACCAGAATTTGTGAGAGGTATTCTGTGACCTTGTTGAAGGCCACCCTTTGAATGATTTTAGACAGAAATGGGAGGAGAGAAACAGGTCGGTAGTCCTCCACATGATTTGGAGAAGGGAAGGTTTTTTGAGCAGCGGTGTAACCTGACAATGCTTAAGTGAGGTGGGAAATTGGTTGGGTCACACCATACCTGACATGACTCTGACCCTGACCCTTTACTTGATCTGACTATAGACCCAAATCTAATCCTGAGCTGACTCTAAACCTGACCTGACATTGGTCCTGACCTCACTCTAATCTTTACCCGACCCTAAACCTGAGCCGAGTTTAAACCTTACCTGATCCTGACCTGATTCTGGCCCTTGACTGAAGCATTGAGTCTGGTTTCTGAAGTTCTGGTTGACTCACTTTTGTGTTTTGTCCATCAGGTCTACTTCTCTCCTCTCCTACAGAAGGATTTTAGGGAGCTGGATGGACATAAGAAACGCCTGCTCATCAAGGAGTCAGGTCCTCTTCCACTGTCTGGTGGCCAGCTGAACGGCGGCGTACAGATGAGGCCTGTCGATGTCTTGCCCTGCCACAGCCTCACCAGAACTCGCATCGTGGAACAGCTCAGCACCAACCAGGACCTGGCCAGAATGCTTGCTGACTACCGGGCTAATGGGGGCCGGATCCGCCAAAAACAACCTGAAGACCCCTTTGCCTTGGCTGGTCCTGCTGTCAACGCCATCGGGCTGAATCGTGATGAGGACAAGGTCAGCAAAAAGAGCGACGCTGGCTGGACCTCAACGGTGAGCAGCATGAAGATCTTAGGGGGGATGAGGAGGTGTTTGATGGTGGTTATGTAGGCCAGTGTGATCCAGGAGGTGCTGTAGGGGGATGAGGAGGTGCTGTAGGGTTATCCTTACATCCTATCAGGGATCAAGACACACTGAATCATGGGAACTCAGAGAAACACTCCCACTGATGGCACTGCTGAAGTCTCTAATCATGCAGTTGTTGTCTCTAACGGGGCCATTTCAGGTCACTGTCTTTGGTTTGTTTAGGATGAAATGTGATTCGATTTGTTTATTTGGGACAACCAGTGATCTCTGTGATCTCATCTCCCCTCAGCTCGACTGTTTGAACCCCATCAACCACCAAAGGCTGTGTGTTCTCTTCAGCAGCTCATCCCTTCAGTCCAGCAACGCACCCAACCCCTGTGTCAGCCCATGGTAGTTTACACACACACACACACACACACACACACACACACACACACACACACACACACACACACACACACACACACACACACACACACACACACACACACACACACACACACACACACACACACACATACACACACACACACACGCACACACACAGACACACACACACACAGCACACACACATACAGACACACACACACACATACAGACACACAGACACACACACACACACTGACACACAGACACACACACACCCACACACACACACACACACACACACACACACACACACACACACACACACACACACACACACACAGACACACACACACACACACAGACACACACACACACACACACACACAACAGAGACACACACACAGTCAGAAACACACACACAGACAGACACACACACAGTCACACACACACACAGACACACACACACACAGACACACACACACACACACAGACACACACACACACACACACACACACACACACACACAGACACACACACACACACACACACACACACACACACACACACACACACACACACACACACACACACACACACACACACACACACACACACAGACACACACACACACACACACACACATACAGACACACAGACACACACACACACACTGACACACAGACACACACACACACACACACAGACACACACACACACAGTCACACACACACACACACACACACACACACACAGACACACACAGACACACACACACACACACACACACAGACACACACACACAGACACACACAGACACACACACACACACACACAGACACACACACACACCACACAAACACACACACACAACACAACACACACGACACACACACACACACACACACAGACACACACACACACACACACACACAGACACACACACACACACACACACACACACACACACACACACACACACACACACACACACACACACACACACACACACACACACACACACACACACACACACACACACACACACACACACACACACACACACACACACACACACACACACACACAGACACACACACACACACACAGACACACACACACACACACACACACACACAGACACACACACAGACATACAGACACACAGACACACACACGCACACACACACACACACACACACACACACACACACACACACACACACACACACACACACACACACACACACACACACACACACACACACACACACACACACACACACACACAGACACAGACACACACACACACAGACACACACACAGACACACACACAGACACACACAGACACACACACACACACACACACAGACACACACACAGACACACACACACACACACACACACAGACACACACACACACACAAACACACACACAGACACAGACACACACACACACAGACACACACACAAACACACACACACACACACACAAAAACACACAAACAAACAGACACACACACACACACACAGACACACCCACACACACACACACACAGACACACAGACACACACAGCACACACACACACACACACACACACACACAGACACACACACACACACACAGACACACACACACACACACACACACAAAATGTAAGTAAAAATGTTATTTCTAGAGCGCCTCTCAAGATAAAAGTCACAAAGCGCTTAACAAGAGAAAACAGTTAAAAATCAACAGATTGTAATAAATGAGTAAGGGTTGAACAAACATGACACAAATGAAACAAACGTAAACAAAGACAGATGTAAACTGATGAGTCTTTAACTTCTTCTGAAATGAGTCCACAGACCTCAGAGAGACTTCCAGATATACAGTATACAATGCACACACACACACAAAACCAAAACTCACCACGTGCACGTCTCTGAACAGAACAAAAACAAGACTTTGAAAGAAAAAATGTCACATTTCAAAGTTAATTCACAGTCTATGTCTTCAAATTCTATGACTGCACTTATTGGTGCATTATTGTGATTCCTGAGACATACTGCAGTCAGTCACACTGCGTAACGATGCACTGCTCTGAAGATCAGCCAGTTCTAGAGATGTCTAGATGGCTGCTCAGCTGGTTTAATGTGTAGCAGTCCTACAGAGCTGAAGATCAACTGAACACTCTCAGTCTCTCCAGACTACAATCCTCAGTGGAGGATGAAAAGGTTGAGGAACAATTACAATATTATTTAAAAGAGGCTGCTGAAAATGTCATTATTATACATTTTAAAATTAATAAATGACCTGTAAAAACATTATGACTGGATTTGTTTAACCCTGTCAGTCAAAGTGACGGGAAACTCAAAAGTGTATGGCGACCTCTGGTCACGACGGTCAAATCCATATGTGCAGTTATTTTGATGAGAGTAACCTGAAAGTAATGCAATACTTGTGTAATGCATTACATTTAAAATACAGTAATATCATAATGTAACAAAGTACTTTGAAGTGACAGTAAGAATAAACGTACTGTTCTGAGTAACACTGCTGTTCCTGGACCTTCATACACGACCTGCAGCGTCCTACTGCAGGATTAGTCCTGGGTATGTTCTGTTAGACTATTTATTATTGCATTCTTGAAAATAAAAACACCAAAATAAATGATTACCATTTTTATTAAATACATAATAAAATCATTTTGTATAATCATATTCCAGCCAGTGACAGAAGAAATGACTGCATGCAAAGCAATGGAGGAACAAACGTCTGCTAAAGCAGCGCAGCACAAGTACAGGTCTGCTAGAGAGCCTGAGGCCTCTAGCCTGACTCAGAGTCATTACACCTTTACATCCAGTCCATCATACGCTTACAGAAAAGTTCTTCTTCAAAGTCATAAAAGTAATCTGGGTATCGTTCTGCCCTGAGCTTAAACTAATAAATAAACTTGGTGGCTTCAATGTCCTGGAGGGCATTGGTGTTTCAGTGGTAAATGTTAAATGTACTGTGTTTATACAGCGCTTTCTACTCCCCAAAGCGCTGTACAACACGAACAGTCACTCACCCATTCACACTCACACACTGGTGGTGATAAACTACGTTGTAGTCTCAGCTGCCCTTGGACACTCTGACAGAGGTGGGGCTGCCATGCACCGGCGCCCTCCAACTCCCTCTGACCACCACCAGTAGGCAATTTGGGTGAAGTGTCTTGCCCAAGGACACAACGACAATCTAACCCAGCTGAAGCTGGGGATCGAGCCGGCGACCCTCCGGTTGCCAGACCGGCCACTCTACCAACTGAGCTAATGCCGCCCCTCAGTGAGACTCTTCTGGCCGTGGCAGACCTTTTTCCTCTCTCTTTGTCTGTGTGGAGGAGAGCTGAACCCCACCTAACCAGGTGCTGAGAGGTACCGTGGCTGCAGTGGCCAAAAAACCTACTGTAATTCTTTCCTTACTCACCGATTTGAGGGAATTCCACGAGAATCCGTGTTTTATACCATTTTGTTTGTTGAATTCTGCGGTTCCCTCCTACTTCTTCGCATCTCGGCAGTCATACGGCTGACCCCAGTCAGCACTACTGACAGCTGCTTTAAGAACAGGAATGCAGGTTTGAGAGAAAAACAAAGCTTCAAAAAAACAATCAACTATTAACTTAGTCACTGTAGCGCCGGCAAAGGCGTTACTATCTCTGACTTCTGACCTCTTGGTTCATCACTACAATAACTCATCTTTTTCCCAATAACTTGGATTAAAATGACTCTTTTATTATGTTGTAACCTGAATCAACATTCCTTCCAGGACCCGGTCGTGTCGGAAGACTCAGAAGACTTTCTTTAGTTAATAATTAAACTCAAAGACTCTTTGATGTCTCATTCTAAAAAGACACTACCCTTAATCCACTGTCCAGAAATGTCTTAATATGATTAATTCATTTTCTTCCAGTATTCATGAATGTTGATGTTGCATCAGTATTATTTTATGTTGCTACTTTTGCTAAAAGGTTAAAGCATATCAATAATCCATCTAAGTTTTAGCTGGGTTTCCTTAATGACGAGAACCACGTGACTTGGTAACTCCTTCCCATTGGGCCACGCGTCAAAAAGTTTCCACTGTCAGACTTCCTGCCTGGAAGCCAGTAGTTCTCGTTTCAACCTACAACGAGAGAACAGCTCACCGTTTTCTCCGCTACACGGTGAAGCCCCGACGCCGACCGAGCTCGTGGGTCACAGCCCCACCGGTCGAGGTTTCTCCGGCTAGAAGCCAGACACCATCCGTCTGCTTCTGTTCACCTGCCATGGGGAAGAACATGCTAGCCTCTCCCACCAGCCGATCATGGAGCCGCTGACCGACTCATTCAGACGCTTCCGTGCCTTGGAACGGCCTCCCGGCCCTGGGGATACTCCGAGGCTCGTCACACCAACCTACCAACAGACGAGCCTCCACCTCTCACGCCGAGGCGATCTTGGAGCAGTTTCAGTGAGGTACCAACTCCGATCTGGTAAACCGAGGCTCTTGATAAATAACACTCCTGTCAACTTAGTCTCAGCTCCCCTCCTAACTAGCTCAGACTCCCTAGAGATATTTAATATCTCACGGGCTCTCGTCATTAACTCTCAGCTTAATAACATCAGAAGAATCTCTTAAGATGCACCATCTACCTCATATCTGTCTGTTCGTTCAATCTGTTTCTTTAATAAAATAACTGTAGTCTAAGTCTGCTTCTGGGTTATAACTTCCGAATATAACGTACGTAGGTCTTCCCTTTGAATCAAAAGAACCTAAGGTATCCTGCATAATAATTAGGTTAGTGAAGGTAGCTAACAGTGATTAGCAATAAAACCGACAAAACTAAGCTAACTAGAAAAGATGCTTTTCCTGCGAAAAAGCAAAGTTGGAATGCTGAAAGCTGAAAGAGACAGCTGAAATTGTCCAAAACCAGCTGAAAGAAGCTCAAATGAGTGGAAATTTAGCTAAACTTTAAATATTTGCTGAAAATTTAGATTTGTTTAAGTTTAATGTAGCTTAAAGTTGTTCAACTTGAACAAATTTGTTGAAAATACCTGAATTGTTGAAATTATTGTACACATTTGATGAAAAAGTGCAATTTAGATGAAAAGATTGCTTAAACACTCAAATGGTTAGCAAAAGAAGAAAATAGCAAAAGGCAATAACTTGCAAAAAAGTTTACACCAGCAGAAAAGGTAAAAATATAGTAGAATAAATATTATAAGATTAGCTAAACAGTACAGTGTAAGAAAGACTTTAAGGTCAAGCAGAATGTTAGAATATTAGTTAAAATATAAGGAGGTTGAAAGTAGTTTAATTTGAGTTGAAAGCCTTAAAATATCTTAATTTTGTATTCTACTTCTTTGAATTAGCTGAAATATGTTGAATTTAGCTTAAATAAATTGTTAAAACCTCTAAAAATATCTAACAAGCTGAACTTAAGCGAGGCTAAAGAGTTTAAAGACAGTTTAATGAATGTAGGTCAAACACAGAAAGACATTAAGGAGTCAGAAAATCAAGAAGTTCTGTTGAAAGAGGGCAAAAATCTCAACGTTTTGATATATGACTTGTCTAAATCGGACAAACGGTGTGAGCGTAGGAACATTTTGTTCAAAAAGGTGCTCACATGCAGTAAAAGTGTGACCAGCTGATGAAAGTTACAGGTTTAAGAAGATGAAAGTAGTTTAATTTGAGTTCAAGGGCTTAAAATATCTTAATTTTTTATTTTAACAGTTTAAAAAAGCTAAAAAGTTTAAATTTAGCTGAAACAAAAGTTTAAAACCTTTGAAAAAATCTAAAAACCTGAACTAAAGCTCAACTGAAGAATATAAAGACATTTTAAGGGTCAAACACAGATAGAGCTGAAGGATCATAAAATCAGGGACTTCTGCTGAAAGAGAAGATGATTCTTTAAAAACCGTAATACCTATGGCCTTAAGTAGCATATCTGCTGAAAAAGGACAAAAATCCCAACATTTTGATGTATAACTTGTCTAAATAGGACAAACGGTGTGAGAGTAGGAACATTTTGTTCAGAAAGGTGCTCAAATGCAGTCAAAATCCATTACACACTGAGAGTAGCATAAACCAATCAGCCTGGCCAATCAGAAAGCACCAATTTAGCTGAGTCATGCTTAGGTGACATGCAATTTAAGCATGTCTACCTGACAACCGCTGTGTTTAACCTGGAAAAACCACTGTCCGAACAACTAGCTGCTATTCAAAAATGACAAGACATAAATAAAAAATTTAAATTTTGTGGGTGACAGGACACTTTAGAGGTGTTCTGTCTAAATTTCTGTGTGTCTACGTTAAAATTTGAGGGAGATATGACGATGGAAAAACAGGGTTCAGTGAAAGTTCAAAGACAGACAGATGAGGTCGATTAACATGAGAAATCGGCCCAAAAAGGTAGGATTTCTGCTGGCGTTGAGGTGATTTATGAACGAGCCATACTACCTATGGCCCAAACAACCAGATATTCTGAAACTAGACAAAAATCCCAACATTTTAATGTATAATTTGTTGATGTTCTTCAAACTGAGTGACTGTAGTGACCATTTGAAAGAAAAAGTCTCTCCTAATCCAAAACGTGCTGAGGGTTAGAGGGCGGTGATGACATCACTAGAGTGGGAGACAGGTTTGAGATTCACGATTCACTCCCGAACAAAGTTGTCCTGCTCCCACAGTTTTCACAGCACATGTATAAATTATACATCTCTGATTAGGGATTTTTGTTAGCTTTCAGAAAGTGTAACTCTCATGTCTGTGTGACTTACGGTTCTCTCACAAATCGACCTAGTTGGCTCAGAAAGTCCAAATCTGCTCCTATCTCTTTCATTATAATTTTGACGATTTTTTGGTCTGAATTCTGAAATGTTCCTCGAGTTTAACTCGTCATATCTCAGGAATGGTTAAAGATATCAACAAGCTGAATCATTCGGGAATAGTTGAAAGTCTTGTGAGTCTTTTAAAAGTTGAATGAAGTTTATAGGTTGAAGTTTGCTGAAGTAGTTAAACTTTTAAAAATTGTTGAATTATTTGAAATATTTGAAGAATTTGAAAGATTTCAATGTATTCCAATGGGCAAAAAAGTTGTACAAAAAGCTGAATATCTTAAAAAATATTAAAGATATCAAGAAGAAAAGTGTAGCGCCGGCAAAGGCGTTACTATCTCTGAATTCTGACATCTGGTTCATCACAACAATAACTCATCTTTTTCCCAATAACTTGGATTAAAATGACTATTTTATTATGCTGTAACCTGAATCAACATTCCTTCCAGGACCCGGTCGTGTCGGAAGAATGAGAAGATTTCCTTTAATTAATAATTAAACTTAAGGACTCTTTGATGTCTCATTCTAAAAAGACACTACCTTTAATCCACTGTCCAGAAATGTCTTACTATGATTAATTCATTTTCTTCCAGTATTAATGAATGTTGATGTTGCATCAGTATTATTTCATGTTTCTACTTTTGCTAAAAGGTTAAAGCATATTAATAATCCATCTAAGTTTTTGCCTGGGCTTCCTTAATGACGAGAACCACGTGACTTGGTAACTCTTTCCCCATTGGGCCACGCATCCAAAACTTTCCACGGTCAGACTTCCTGCCTGGAAGCTACCATGTCCTCGAGTTCTCGTTAAACCTACAACGAGAGAACATCTCACCGTTTTTTCTCCGCTACACGGTGGGCTTTGATGCCGACTGCCGTTTGGGTATTAGCCCCAAGCAGTCGAGGACAATTTTCCCCGGCTAGATGCCAGACACCATCCGTCTGCTTCTGTTCACCAGCCATGGGGAAAGCCTGTTAGCCTCTGCACCAGCCGATCATGGAGCCGCAGACCGACTCATCAGACACCTCCGTGCCTTCGGTAACTTCACGTCACCGGGGACCAGACCGGGTTTCGTCAGGTTCTCACAGCCTCCCGACGAAACCTCAAATCCACGCCGAGGTGGTCCCGGAGCGGTCTCAGCAAGGTACCAACTCCGATCTGGTAAACCGAGGCTCTTGATAAATAATACTCCTTTCAAGTTAGGCCCAGTTCCCCTCCTAACTAGCTCTGACTCCCTAGAGATATTAATATCTCACGGGCTCTCGTCATTAACTCTCAGCTTAATAACATCAGAAGAATCTCTTAAGATGCACCATCTACCTCATATCTGTCTGTTCGTTCAATCTGTTTCTTTAATAAAATAACTGTAGTCTAAGTCTGCTTCTGGGTTATAACTTACAAATATAACGTACTTAGGTCTTCCCTTTGAATCACAAGAACCTAAAGTATCCTGCATAATAATTAGGTTAGTGAAGGTAGCTAACAGTGATTAGCATTAAAACCGACAGAAACTAAGCTAATAACCTTGCAGAAGTGTGTCCATATTATAACAATAAAATCAGGTTATATTACGCTACAAAAGTCATTGCCCGCATGACCTGAAGAAGCTGAACGTTTTGATATATGAATGGTTGAAATCGGCTGAAAATTGTGGAAGGAGAAGCGAGGCAAAAAACGGCGGAAGTTGGAATAAGAATAATCAAGAGAAACAGCAAAACAATAGTTGGAATGCTTAGTCAGCATTCCAACTAATAACCTTGCAGAAGTGTGTCCGTATTATAACAATAAAATCAGGTTATATTACGCTACATAAATACACTAAGGATTTTAATGGTCAGTGTGATCATGACTAGTCGCCCAGTTGTGGCAGCCCTGGTACTCAGAGTCTGTGTTGTTGTCTGTGTTGTCAGGATTGTCACGATGGAGTTCTACGGTAAGAACGACCTCTCCCTGGGAGTGTTCCTGGAGCGCTACTGTTTCAGGTGAGTCAGAGTCCATCCCAACCACAGCAGCTCTAATGGGTTAGCTAGGCTCATGTTGTGTTTGCTGTCCAGACCCTCCTACCAGTGCCCCAGCATGTTCTGTGAGACTCCCATGGTGCATCACATCCGCCGCTTCGTGCACAACAGTGGCTGTGTTCAGATTGTGTTGAAGGAGCTGGACTCGCCTGTTCCTGGCTATCAGCACACGATACTCAACTACTCCTGGTGCCGCGTCTGCAAACAGGTGAGCAGCTCTGAACCCATGTTCAGGTTGTGATTGGGCCTTTGAAATGAGTGAATGTGAAAGCACCAAGTCTGGACTTGTTTTCTAGCATCAAGGTGAAAGGAGAGTGATTTTTGTCCACTTACATATCAGAGTTAGTGGAATATGTTTTCTGGGTTGGACCTGCCCCTGAGGAGCCAGGCAGTGAGTTTTACTGTGCCCAGGAGCCTAACTGTGACACATGGTCCTGTGTTGGACCCTGGTCTTCAGTTCAGTGGACAATCACTCCTACCGCTATTCTGTTCAAGATACAAGAGGACTTTATTGTCGTTGCATCAGCGTCCTGATACAACGACACTTAGTTTCAGTACAGCTGTTCCAAGATTCAGACAAACAACATGATACAAACAGGAAACAGCTGACTGCGAGCGTGTGCATTTGTATGCGCTCGCTTTAGTAGAGGAGAACGCTTGGAGGGGAGGGTGTGTGTGGAGGTGATAAAAAACATGTTCTTGTCCCTGGGCTCAAAGGAACTCAGAGGCGTGAACAGGAAAAAAAAGGCCTCCGACATAAAAAGCACAAAACTCTGACAATCACAAAAACATAAGACACGTGATGGAGTGTGGCGGGGTACGGGAGCCCCCCCCCCACCCCTCAGGCTAGCGCTGCCATCAGACAAAGGTTTCAGGGGGAGGAGGGAGTGATCAGGTCCGAGGCGCACGTTGAAGTGTAGGGCGTGATGTGTGTCAGTATCATGTGCGTTGTGATCAGTACGTTTGAGGGAGGGGGAGGAAGGGGCGGGGGAGCACCCACCCACAGCTGCTTCTGGGATCTCGTGTTTTGTCTTCAGCCAGTTTCAGGGCCTTCAGGGGAGTCGAATTCAAAATAACAGATTTGTTTTGGGTCAGGAGTGAGAAGGTTTTCCACTTCCTTCAGTCTTAGCGGCACATTCATTAATAAGCACCGTATTCATACACAACATACTAATTACCAACATTTACCACACACACACACACACACACACACACACACACACCACTTATTCACCAAGAACTGGTCCCCTGTAGCCTGTCATCTGTCCTTGGCTGATCTTGAGGTGATGGTGCTCTGGGGCAGTTCTGGGGTCCAGTTGTTCCTGAAAGTCCACAGGAGGATGTGGGTTCCTGTTCAGTGTCATAGAGGGTCCTTCAGAAGTCCAGGTTATCCTTTCAGCCCCCTTAGCAAGTGTAGACAACTTAAGGCCTATCCATCCTCCACGAGAAGAAAGAATTTTGTTCTCGCTGGGGAGCGCCGAGAACAAGAAAAAAGTTTGTTTCGGCAGGGAGCGTTCATACTCCCCGAGAACTCAGCTGTCGAACTGCTTCAGTGACGTGTCAGATGGGTGTGCGTATCAGGTGTGTGTGTGTGTGCAGTTTAAAACGATCCGTCCTCGCTACGTGAGGAGCGGAGGCATACGGGTCTCCGGCGCAAACCGTCGCGGTTCGCGCTGGTCCTCCTAGCTCGGGTCGGTCCAGACCGTGACTCGGACTCCTCGGTCCGTCCGCACAAAGCAGCACAGCAAGCGCCGGAGAAAAACGTCAACCGCTACCCGCAGTAACCACGCTTATCCTCCCTTTCTGACCAATCACAGCAGTTGTTCTCGGACATCCTGCCGAACAAAGTTCGGCCCGGCTGATGTGCACAAGAACAAACCGTTAGCACTGCCGAACTGGGTCTGCGAGAACAAAATTCTTTCTTCTCGTGGAGTATGAATAGGCCTTTAGACCGACCAACTTAGGAAGAGTATAAACCCTGGATGTTCAACCATGTGACGTGGGGTGACTCCTTACTCAGGTTGATCAATAGGCCACTGATCTGGTAAATAGTAAACTGTAACTGTCCTGTATTGATATAGCACTTGTTCTACACTGGGCTGGACGATAATTCAAGAACAATATAGATCTGTCCATATAGATTTTATTTGCTATAGAAAAAAATGGGTAGATAAAAAGTTTAATGAAAAAAGTTTCCTTCTTTTTTCATTTTATCCAATCAGGCAACGTAATACTAGAGTCAGTATTTACTCCTAACCAATCAGAAGCACAGACCCAGGCTGCTGCGTCACTAAGCCCCGCCCCTCCCAGACCAAAACATGCAGGTAACTTACAAAGGAGCTCACGGCGGAGGGAGCTGTTCTGAAAGGGTTTCAGTAGTTCAACCATAAAGGTCCGACAAAAACCAGGTCTGGTAACACAACCAAGACCTAGACTGTAACACAACCAAGACCTAGTCTGTAACACAACCAAGACCTAGACTGTAACACAACCAAGACCTAGTCTGTAACACAACCAAGACCTAGACTGTAACACAACCAAGACCTAGACTGTAACACAACCAAGACCTAGTCTGTAACACAACCAAGACCTAGTCTGTAACACAACCAAGACCTAGTCTGTAACACAACCAAGACCTAGTCTG
>SSNR01000308.1:569217-574412 GCA_006937965.1 Callopanchax toddi | reverse complement strand
CTAGTCTGTAACACAACCAAGACCTAGACTGTAACACAACCAAGACCTAGTCTGTAACACAACCAAGACCTAGTCTGGTAACACAACCAAGACCTAGACTGTAACACAACCAAGACCTAGTCTGTAACACAACCAAGACCTAGTCTGGTAACACAACCAAGACCTAGACTGTAACACAACCAAGACCTAGACTGTAACACAACCAAGACCTAGTCTGTAACACAACCAAGATCTAGTCTGGTAACACAACCAAGACCTAGTCTGTAACACAACCAAGACCTAGTCTGGTAACACAACCAAGATCTAGTCTGTAACACAACCAAGACCTAGACTGTAACACAACCAAGACCTAGTCTGGTAACACAACTAAAACCTAGTCTTGTAACACAACCAGCTGGTTTTATCATCTAACTGCTTGAAGCTGCAGGATGAGCCTCTGCAAGGCTCCACGTTGGAGGAGGAGGAGGAAACCTCTGTCTGCAGCACCAAGTGAACCAAACTGGGATTACTTGTTTGCTATAAACACAACAAACCCGAAATGACTTGAAGGACTTGAAGCCTGGACCAGGACGTACTGACACATGTAGGATTTGGACAAACCGGACCTGAGGTTTTTTAATGGAGGACTCTAAAAAGTTGATCCCCTGAGCAGCTCAACTGCTTCCCCTGGCTCAATTACAGGGTCTTTATGTTTTATTAGCATGACGTTGTACCATTTATATACGTAGATATTTTATTGAGTCTGTTTTAATGTTTGGTTTTATTGCTTTGTTTGGCTTCAGTTTTGTTAAAACTGCCAGTAAAATCACTGGTATTCACCAGCGCCCCCTGTCTAAACTCTGGAACACACAGATTATTAGAGAGGCCCAAACATTGTAGCCAGCAGAGACCAGAGACCCCCCCCCCCCAGGGGGGGTTTGCTCTCCTTCCCTCAGGTCACCATGGAGAAGCAGCAGTCGTTGCTGATCATTCCTCTTGTTAACACATGCTCGAGGTCCTGACGGTCTGTTTCTGTTTGCTCCTTCCTGATGGAAGCTGTAGATCAGTAACAGCAGGTTACAGGTGCACATCCAAGAAGGTCAATAAGGTCACAGAAGACCGAGGTGATAGTTAACCCCCCAGAGCCTCATTAGATTCTTGAGTTTTCTCTAACCTCTGGACCTCCTCTTGCAGGTGACTCCAGTGGTGCCTTTGTCTAACGACTCTTGGTCCATGTCCTTTGCCAAATACCTGGAGCTTCGTTTCTATGGTCACCAGTACAGCAGACGGGCCAACGCGGAGCCCTGTGGACACTCCATTCATAAAGACTACCATCAGTACTTCTCCTACAACCAGATGGTGGCTTCCTTCAGGTCTGGTTACCCTCCAGCACAGCAGAGGAGTCTTCACAGAACCAACATTACTAATCCACCTCTCCTTCCTACTTCCCTCAGCTACTCTCCTGTAAGGCTCCTGGAGATCTGTCTTCCTCGTCCTAAGATCTTCATCAGGAATAAAGGGCCTTCCAGAGCCAACCTGCAGCAGGACCTCAAGGACTTTTTTCAGAAGTAAATCCTTTTTCAGAGCAGGACGTCTCAGACGTGGTTTACTTCAGTTAGAGTAAAAGGTTGTTCTGAGTCCAGACTTTAACTTAGAACCAGGCTCCTTCACTGAGAGGGCCAGGTACTGGAGTAAAAGATGTCTTGTTGATCAGATGATGTTCTCAGTCTGACCCACTAACTGGTCTCCTGACAGAGTCTCCCAGGTGTACCTGGCCATCGACGACCGTCTCACCTCTCTGAAGACAGACACCTTTAGTAGGACCCGCGAGGAGAAGATGGAGGACCTGTTTGCTCAGAAGGACGTAGGTTTAACTCCGCCCACCATCTGGGTCAGGGGAGTCCACTGGTCTCACTCACAGGGTGTCTCTCTGTCTGCCTGATGCTCTCTGTCTCTGTCCCTCTCTCTCTCTCTCTCTCTCTCAAGATTTAAAACATATATTTTAAGGCTGTACCGCTTCTTCCCATCTAACAGGTCCAGACCCACCATCTTCTGATGGGTAGTGGCTGACGTAATAAACTTCCCCACATCAGGAAAATACTTTCTTAAATACCGTATTTGCCCGCATATAAGACGAGGTTTTTTCATTGAAAATAATTTGAAAAAGGGGGGGTCGTCTTATTATCGCGCCCTAGTTTTTCCGGCGGAGGGCGCAGGCTTTTTGGTCAAAGCAGCAGGAAGCAGCTCAGACCGCGAGCGGTTCCAGACGTCCGGGCCTGGCCTAGTTCAAAGTTACAGGTTTACTAGTACTGAGGATTAAAAGGTCCAGACCCAGCAGGTGTTTTCAGCAGCAGACTCTGTACAGGTGAGGACTCGTATCGTTCGCTCGATTCACACACGCATTAACCCTCAGAACCTCATCCGTCTCACCGTTCTTTATATGCACCCGACACACACACACACACACTCCCTCACACATGCAGCGGGTTTGTGTGTGTCTGCACAATAATTGCGCAAAAGTGGGTTTGTGTGTGTGTGCGCGATCATGGCGCAGCAGCCGGTTTGTGTGTCTGTTCGTTCATGGCGCAGCTGTGTGTGTGTGTGTGTGTGTGTGAGTGTGTGTGTGTGTCTGTGGATTTTGCCGCAGCAGCGTGTGTGTGTGTGTGTCTGTGGATTTTGCCGCAGCAGCGTGGGTGTGTGTAAACAAGCTTCCCCTACATGAAAACTCCATCTCAGCTCCACAACTGGATGTGAAGTTCATCAGCGTCTGATGATCGCGAAGCTGCACAATCTGACCGTGAAAGCTCCTGTCAGCAAAGGTGTGTCGGGCAGAGAGATCAGTACTGTGGACTGGTGGACTAGTTGTGTGCACCCCTGTTAATAAGCAAATATTAAAGCAGTCTGTCATTATTAGTAGCATTAGTTAAATCATTTTTTCAAAATTTCAATAAAAATTGTTTCTTTAAAAAGTGAATTTAGTATTTTTTCTGAAGATTAGTCTTGAAAAGGGGGGGTCGTCTTATAATCAGGGTCGTCCTATATTCGGGCAAATACGGTACTTAACCTTCACCCATTTCCCATAAGTATAATCCAAAAACACTAAAAAAGACACTATGTAAATGTCTCACATTTGTACAGTGCTTTTCAAAGTCAGTGGACTACAGAGCGCTTTACATCAGTCAGTCAGTCAATCAGTCACATGCTATGGAGCTACAGAGGCGAAGCAACCAGACACAGAGGAACCACCAGCCCTCTGACCACCACCACCAGCCCTCTGACCACCACCACCAGTCCTCTGACCACCACCACCAGCCCTCTGACCACCACCACCAGTCCTCTGACCACCACCACCAGCCCTCTGACCACCACCACCAGCCCTCTGACCACCACCACCAGTCCTCTGACCACCACCACCAGCCCTCTGACCACCACCACCAACCCTCTGACCACCACCACCAGTCCTCTGACCACCACCACCAACCCTCTGACCACCACCACTAGTCCTCTGACCACCACCACTAGTCCTCTGACCACCACCACTAGCCCTCTGACCACCACCACCAGCAGCCCTCTGACCACCACCACCAGTCCTCTGACCACCACCACCAGCCCTCTGACCACCACCACCAGCCCTCTGACCACCACCACTAGTCCTCTGACCACCACCACTAGTCCTCTGACCACCACCACTAGTCCTCTGACCACCACCACTAGCCCTCTGACCACCACCACCAGCCGCCCTCTGACCACCACCACCAGTCCTCTGACCACCACCACCAGTCCTCTGACCACCACCACCAGCCCTCTGACCACCACCACTAGTCCTCTGACCACCACCACTAGTCCTCTGACCACCACCACTAGTCCTCTGACCACCACCACCAACCCTCTGACCACCACCACTAGTCCTCTGACCACCACCAGCAGCCCTCTGACCACCACCACCAGTCCTCTGACCACCACCACCAGCCCTCTGACCACCACCACCAGCAGCCCTCTGACCACCACCACCAGTCCTCTGACCACCACCACCAACCCTCTGACCACCACCACTAGTCCTCTGACCACCACCACCACCAGTCCTCTGACCACCACCAGTCCTCTGACCACCACCAGTCCTCTGACCACCACCACCAGTCCTCTGACCACCACTAGTCCTCTGACCACCACCACCAGTCCTCTGACCACCACCACCAGCCCTCTGACCACCACCACTAGTCCTCTGACCACCACCACCACCAACCCTCTGACCACCACCACCAGTCCTCTGACCACCACCACTAGTCCTCTGACCACCACCACTAGCCCTCTGACCACCACCACCAGCCCTCTGACCACCACCACCAGCCCTCTGACCACCACCACCAGTCCTCTGACCACCACCACCAGTCCTCTGACCACCACCTCCAGTCCTCTGACCACCACCACCAGTCCTCTGACCACCACCACCGTCCACCACTCCTCCCACCACCACCACCAGCCCTCTGACCACCACCACTAGTCCTCTGACCACCACCACCACTAGCCCTCTGACCACCACCAACCCTCTGACCACCACCACCAGTCCTCTGACCATCACCACCAGTCCTCTGACCACCACTAGTCCTCTGACCACCACCAGCCCTCTGACCACCACCACTAGTCCTCTGACCACCACCACTAGTCCTCTGACCACCACCACTAGTCCTCTGACCACCACCACCAGCCCTCTGACCACCACCACCAGCCCTCTGACCACCACCACTAGCCCTCTGACCACCACCACCAGCCCTCTGACCACCACCACCAGTCCTCTGACCACCACCACCAGCCCTCTGACCACCACCACCAGCCCTCTGACCACCACCACCAGTCCTCTGACCACCACCACCAGTCCTCTGACCACCACCAGCCCTCTGACCATCACCACCAGCCCTCTGACCATCACCAGCCCTCTGACCACCACCAGCCCTCTGACCACCACCAACCCATCAGTCCGCTCCATGAGGTTCACTCTGCTCGGCACCTCTTTTGCAATATCTGCACATTTCTCTCATCTTCCACCTCCTTGATTGTATTAAAGTCTAATTTTTTTTCTCTGTCTCTGTTTCTCTAGATGGAGGAGGCGGAGCTAAGGAGCTGCATCGATAAGCTCCAGGTGCGTCTGCAGACCTGTGGACTGGAGTCTCCTCAGCAGCTCCAGGGGGTTCTGGAGTCTGTGGTGATGACAAAGCAGA
>SSNR01000308.1:551135-556135 GCA_006937965.1 Callopanchax toddi | reverse complement strand
ACTGGAAAGTAGATGGGACTGTAAATCTAGAGCATCTCAGTCTGGACTGGTTCACTGCCTCGGTCCGCCGTTCTCATCCATAAACAAAAACACCAGCTACTTAAAATCCTCTCCCCAAGCTGCTTCGGTCTTAAAGGTCTGGAGACTTTTATCGATGACTGTAACTCGTCCATCAGTCGTCCAGGCTCCGCCTGCTGTTGGTTCAGAACGCTGCGGCTCGGCTGTTAACAGGAACAGGGAGAAGTGATCCTCTAAGCCGTCTCAGCTTCCCTCCACTGTTTGCTACAGGACTGATTTTAAATGTTAATGATGGTTTTTAAGGCCCTCCTGGCCCTCTCCTATCTTTCACATCTCTTAGAACAGCGCTCCAGCTGTCAACGTGCACGTGCTTCAAGCACACCAGTAGGGGGCGCTCTCGTACAGGATACTCTGTGTGTTTCTCTGTTTACCTCTCAGCCGTCATGGAGGAGTCACAGCTCATTTCTACTAAAAACTCATCCATTCCCCGGATAATGACGGATTATTTTCATTTTTAAACCTTCCACCTCACAGAATGACAAGGCTTGCCAAGGATACACGTTTATTTTGGTCAAGAAGTTCATCCAGGGCCGAGTCATTTCTGTGTTCAGCTTCAGAGTACCTCAGCAGCTCTCTGCTACAGAGCTACGGATCAGAAGCAGCAGGACAGACGGGTCAGACCCTCGTACAGCGTGGGAACATGAACTGTGACTGGTTGAACTACAATGTAATCGTAGTTTGAGCAGGAGTTTCACAGTTTATGCCCAGCTGACAGACCGAGGTAATGCGCCGCGCGTGTCAAAGTGTTTTGGAGGAGTTGTTGTACGTTGGATTCTAAAACTGCTCTTGGAGCTGGAATGCTTTAACAGGCCTGTGGCCACGAGACTCAGGTCTTCCTCTGGACCGAGTTCAGATCCATGCATGACTTTGCTGTGGGGAACAGAACTGGACTTGTTGCACTTCCTTCAGGTTCACTCACTTCTGGCGCTGACGGTTCTCCTCTGGAGAACCCACCACTTTATTCCAGGTCCAACATGCACTGTAACGACGTCACTGACGTTAGACGTGTTTTTCTGTGATGCCTTACATTATTGTGTTAACAAGCAATGCATTACAGTGATTACTTTAGTAATGTGTTACTCCCAACACTGCTCAGTAAAATACCATCCACCCATCCTATCCCTGTTCCCTACCTACTCATGGAGCACTCCCTAACATTCTGTGAGGAAGGGAAATGAGACTGGAGGTTTGCTTTGACAAACGCACGGTGAACCCACAGCCCTCCAGCTGCAGCTGGTCTGGTAGACTAGGGTTGGATTCTGGGATCGTTGTGTTTTCCTGACCAGAACTTGGACCAGAACCTGACCTCTGGTTCACTACAAGGACAACAACACATTGATACACAAATCACTGAACAGCTCTGACTCACCCTCCAGCACTGGTGAGCCAGAAACCATGACCAGATCTGTGCCACTGTCAGTGTTGATCATTTTAATACGCTCCAGAAAGATCTGACCATCCACCATCAGAAAGTCAGTGCTGTTCCCAGGATGGACAGGAGCTCGTCCTCCTGATGGAGACAGCAGCTGTACCTGGAGGATGGGTGAACAGAAGACTTGGTGCTCAACCCAAACCATGAAGAGTTTCTGAAACAGGCAGGTCCACTGACCAGCAGAGACTTGGTAGAAGTGATGTTGGTGAGGTGTAAGACCTGGACATGTGAGGTGTGTTTCCTGTTTGAACCCACAGAACTGACTGAACAGAAACGTTGTTTTTACTGGTTATAAGTCAACGTTGAGGATTGAGCTTTGCTGTAAAACCTGAGTCTTTAGAAGTGACCTTCTCTGTGTTTCTGCTCTCCAGCAGTGCAGAGAGCTGGGTCCGAAGCCCCGCCAGGCCCAGTGACGGCTTGTCATCACAGCAGAGTCGCAGCAGCGCTGATGGAGACCCTCTCAGTACGACCTCATGTTCTCCAGTCAAATCAGCATCGCTGAGGTCAAACAGTGATCAGTGTTGTTGTTTCTTTCAGAAGAGCCAGACTCGGCAGATAAGCAGAAGAAGCAGACGCTGAATCCACACATTGAGCTGCGTGCGTTTTCACTCCTTTCTGATTCACTTAAACAGTTTTTCACCTGGATTTGAAGAATGAGACCAAACTTTAAACACATCAAGCAGTAATAAGAGTGGATCTCCTCGTCTTGTTCTCCAACTCGTAGAATTCTCTGACGCCAACGCCAAGTTCTACTGCCGGATCTACTATGCTGAGGAGTTCCACAGGATGCGTGACGACATCATGGAAAGCAGCGAGGAGGACTTCATCCGCTCACTGTCGCACTGCGTCAACTGGCAGGCTCGAGGAGGAAAGTCTGGAGCTGTGTTCTACGCTACTGAAGGTTGGACTCTGTCAGTCTCACCTCGTCTTGTCCAGCCTGACTATTCACTCCTTTCTGCTCCTGTTTTCTGCCAGATGACCGCTTCATCTTGAAGCAGATGCCCAGACTGGAAGTTCAGTCCTTTCTGGACTTTGCGCCGCACTACTTCACCTACATCACTGGAGCTGTGCAGCAGAAGGTAGGCCGTCACTTCAGCCAGGTTTCTGTCCGTGTGAGGGCTCCGCCTTTACGTACCGTCTTTGTTCCACAGCGACCAACTGCACTTGCAAAGATCCTGGGAGTTTACAGGATTGGGTACAAGAACTCCCAGAACAACACTGAGAAGAAGCTGGACCTACTTGTCATGGAGAACCTCTTCTATGGCCGCAAGATGTCTCAGGTGTGGCTGTCGCAGAGCTCCTGGAATGGATCTTCTAAGGTTTTGTCAGGCATGACGGTGGTGTGTTGTCCTGTAGGTGTTTGATCTAAAAGGCTCGCTGAGGAACCGAAACGTGAAGATGGAGTCAGGAAAAGAGAGCTGTGAGGTGGTCCTGCTGGATGAGAACCTGCTGAAGCTGATCCACGACAATCCACTCTACATCCGGTCCCACTGCAAGGCCATCCTGAGAGCCGCCATTCTCAGTGACGCCTTCTTTCTGTCTAGCCACCTGATCATCGACTACTCCCTGCTGGTGGGGAGGGACGACACCACTGAGCAGCTAGTGGTGGGGATCATAGGTGAGATGGAAGAAGATGACTTGGCATTCTGTTGGCTATTTCTGACCCCCCTCTGCTGTTTCAGATTACATCAGGACCTTCACGTGGGACAAGAAGCTGGAGATGGTGGTGAAGTCTACTGGAATCCTGGGAGGTCAAGGTGAGAACGTCAGAAAGGTTCTGATCATCTGTTCTGCATTTAAAAACCTAGTTCTATTCATCATCTCTAGACTGTTTTACAACAGCAGCTGACTCTCAGCGTGGTAAATGTTGTTGATTTTATCTTAAAGGTTCATATTCATCACTTCCTCTCCACTCTGAATCATTTAACGTCTCACTAACAGGTCAGAGCTCTGATTGGTCAAACTGACCCTGACTTTAAGGACAGCTGTTGTTCTTCATCCAACCTCCTGAAGATAAACGTTACTTTCTAATGGGCGGGGCAGAGCTTCTCTAAGCCCCGCCCATCTCTCTTCTCATTCGTGAGACGTCAGTGGGTCTTCAGGGTCTCAGATGAAGGGAGTAACTCGTTGATCAACCATCTAGGAAGCATCTGCCGTGCTTTGCTCGTAGCGTCACCATGACTGTTAGCTAACATTTGTGAGGATGAGCGCTCCCATGGTTTTTATAGGGCGGGGGGCTCGGGTAGCCAAAGGTGCTCTGATTGGCTCTGTCTTCTAGAGAGGAGTGGTCTTTTCAGGGGAAAGAATTAGAAACCACCCGTTTTAGCATTAGTTCAAAACACATTTCCCTACAATGAGACTCAGGAAGTGAAAAAACATTTTCTCACTTTTGGTCTCAGACAAAGTCTCTGGGACTGATATGATGTTAGAAGGTCTTTAGAGAGATCATTTTTCATGGTATGGGACCTTAAATAAAATGATTTTTTTTTTTCTGAATTAGGTTTTTAGAACCTAGCAAGTTTATTTTATTTTTAGCTCTAGTGTTAAGGTGAATCTGTTTTACCTCTCTCTAGTCCTGATTTAAAGCCGCACTCTGGATTATTTCATCAAGAGAGCAGTTTTTGAATCTAGCGTCCAAAGGCTCCTCCTCAAAACATCTCGACACGCGTGTCTGGTCGCGTGTGCGCGCGTGCACACCGCGTATATATGTTGCGGGCATGAACTGTACAGCTCAATGTGTAGGGTTTAACCACTCACAGTTCACAATCTTATTCCAACAACACTACGAGGGTCTGAAGAGCCCTCTCTGTCCCTGCTGCTTCTGATATTAGCTCTGTTAGCAGAGAGCTGCTGCTGGACTCTGAAGCTGAACTTGACTCGGCCCTGGATGAACTTTCTGACCAAAATAAACGCATAACCCTGTCAAGCCTTGCCATTCTGTGAGGTGAAAGGTTTAAAAATAAAAATAAATCCATCTTTAGCTGGAGAATGGGTAGGTTTTTAGTAGAAATGAGCCGTGAGGCTGAGACGGCAGAGAAACACACGGAGCGTCCTGTACGACAGCGCCCCCTACTGGTACAGGTTTGGTCGATGCGCGTGCATGTTGAGAGAATGCAGACATTTGAATTTCATTGGCTGAAAAATGTCGGCGGCAAGAAATAATGCAAAGGGGTCTCTAGGAGGAAGGAGGGTCTTCATCAGAATGACAGATGTTGTGGAACTCAACCCATAGATCATAGTTTAGACCTGAAATATCATTTANTAGTCCTGATTTAAGGTGAATCTGTTTTACCTCTCACTCTAGTCCTGATTTAAGGTGAATCTGTTTTACCTCTCACTCTAGTCCTGATTTAAGGTGAATCTGTTTTACCTCACTTTAGTCCTGATTTAAGGTGAATCTGTTTTACCTCTCACTTTAGTCCTGATTTAAGGTGAATCTGTTTTACCTCTCACTTTAGTCCTGATTTAAGGTGAATCTGTTTTACCTCTC
>SSNR01000308.1:539738-550506 GCA_006937965.1 Callopanchax toddi | reverse complement strand
CCCATGGTTTTTATAGGGCGGGGGGCTCGGGTAGCCAAAGGTGCTCTGATTGGCTCTGTCTTCTAGAGAGGAGTGGTCTTTTCAGGGGAAAGAATTAGAAACCACCCGTTTTAGCATTAGTTCAAAACACATTTCCCTACAATGAGACTCAGGAAGTGAAAAAACATTTTCTCACTTTTGGTCTCAGACAAAGTCTCTGGGACTGATATGATGTTAGAAGGTCTTTAGAGAGATCATTTTTCATGGTATGGGACCTTAAATAAAATGATTTTTTTTTTTCTGAATTAGGTTTTTAGAACCTAGCAAGTTTATTTTATTTTTAGCTCTAGTGTTAAGGTGAATCTGTTTTACCTCTCTCTAGTCCTGATTTAAAGCCGCACTCTGGATTATTTCATCAAGAGAGCAGTTTTTGAATCTAGCGTCCAAAGGCTCCTCCTCAAAACATCTCGACACGCGTGTCTGGTCGCGTGTGCGCGCGTGCACACCGCGTATATATGTTGCGGGCATGAACTGTACAGCTCAATGTGTAGGGTTTAACCACTCACAGTTCACAATCTTATTCCAACAACACTACGAGGGTCTGAAGAGCCCTCTCTGTCCCTGCTGCTTCTGATATTAGCTCTGTTAGCAGAGAGCTGCTGCTGGACTCTGAAGCTGAACTTGACTCGGCCCTGGATGAACTTTCTGACCAAAATAAACGCATAACCCTGTCAAGCCTTGCCATTCTGTGAGGTGAAAGGTTTAAAAATAAAAATAAATCCATCTTTAGCTGGAGAATGGGTAGGTTTTTAGTAGAAATGAGCCGTGAGGCTGAGACGGCAGAGAAACACACGGAGCGTCCTGTACGACAGCGCCCCCTACTGGTACAGGTTTGGTCGATGCGCGTGCATGTTGAGAGAATGCAGACATTTGAATTTCATTGGCTGAAAAATGTCGGCGGCAAGAAATAATGCAAAGGGGTCTCTAGGAGGAAGGAGGGTCTTCATCAGAATGACAGATGTTGTGGAACTCAACCCATAGATCATAGTTTAGACCTGAAATATCATTTAGAACATTTAGAAAACTTTGATACAGAGAAAAATGCTCCAGAGAGCCGCTTTAAGGTTAATCTGTTTTACCTCTCACTCTAGACCTGATTTAAGGTGAATCTGTTTTACCTCTCAATTTAGTCCTGATTTAAGGTGAATCTGTTTTACCTCTCAATTTAGTCCTGATTTAAGGTGAATCTGTTTTACCTCTCTCTAGTCCTGATTTAAGGTGAATCTGTTTTACCTCTCACTCTAGGCCTGATTTAAGGTGAATCTGTTTTACCTCTCACTCTAGTCCTGATTTAAGGTGAATCTGTTTTACCTCTCACTTTAGTCCTGATTTAAGGTGAATCTGTTTTACCTCTCACTCTAGTTCTGATTTAAGGTGAATCTGTTTTACCTCTCACTCTAATCCTGATTTAAGGTGAATCTGTTTTACCTCTCTCTCTAATCATGATTTAAGGTGAATCTGTTTTACCTCTCAATTTAGTCCTGATTTAAGGTGAATCTGTTTTACCTCTCAATTTAGTCCTGATTTAAGGTCAATCTGTTTTATCTCTCTCTAGTCCTGATTTAAGGTGAATCTGTTTTACCTCTCTCTAGTCCTGATTTAAGGTGAATCTGTTTTACCTCTCACTCTAGTCCTGATTTAGGTGAATCTGTTTTACCTCTCACTCTAATCCTGATTTAAGGTGAATCTGTTTTACCTCTCACTCTAGTCCTGATTTAAGGTGAATCTGTTTTATCTCTCAATTTAGTCCTGATTTAAGGTGAATCTGTTTTACCTCTCAATTTAGTCCTGATTTAAGGTGAATCTGTTTTACCTCTCACTTTAGTCCTGATTTAAGGTGAATCTGTTTTACCTCTCACTTTAGTCCTGATTTAAGGTGAATCTGTTTTACCTCTCACTCTAGTCCTGATTTAAGGTGAATCTGTTTTACCTCTCACTTAGTCCTGATTTAAGGTGAATCTGTTTTACCTCTCACTCTAGTCCTGATTTAAGGTGAATCTGTTTTACCTCTCACTTTAGTCCTGATTTAAGGTGAATCTGTTTAACCTCTCACTCTAATCCTGATTTAAGGTGAATCTGTTTTACCTCTCACTCTAGTCCTAATTTAAGGTGAATCTGTTTTACCTCTCAATTTAGTCCTGATTTAAGGTGAATCTGTTTTACCTCTCAATTTAGTCCTGATTTAAGGTGAATCTGTTTTACCTCTCAATTTAGTCCTGATTTAAGGTGAATCTGTTTTACCTCTCACTCTAGACCTGATTTAAGGTGAATCTGTTTTACCTTTCACTTAAGTCCTGATTTAAGGTGAATCTGTTTTACCTCTCACTCTAATCCTGATTTAAGGTGAATCTGTTTTACCTCTCACTTTAGTCCTGATTTAAGGTGAATCTGTTTAACCTCTCACTCTAATCCTGATTTAAGGTGAATCTGTTTTACCTCTCACTCTAGTCCTGATTTAAGGTAAATCTGTTTTACCTCTCTCTAGTCCTGATTTAAGGTGAATCTGTTTTACCTCTCTCTAGTCCTGATTTAAGGTGAATCTGTTTTACCTCTCACTCTAGTCCTGATTTAAGGTGAATCTGTTTTACCTCTCACTCTAGTCCTGATTTAAGGTGAATCTGTTTTACCTCTCACTTTAGTCCTGATTTAAGGTGAATCTGTTTTACCTCTCACTTTAGTCCTGATTTAAGGTGAATCTGTTTTACCTCTCACTCTAGTCCTGATTTAAGGTGAATCTGTTTTACCTCTCACTCTAGTCCTGATTTAAGGTGAATCTGTTTTACCTCTCTCTCTAGTCCTGATTTAAGGTGAATCTGTTTTACCTCTCACTCTAGTCCTGATTTAAGGTGAATCTGTTTTACCTCTCACTCTAATCCTGATTTAAGGTGAATCTGTTTTACCTCTCACTTTAGTCCTGATTTAAGGTGAATCTGTTTTACCTCTCTCTCTAGTCCTGATTTAAGGTGAATCTGTTTTACCTCTCACTCTAGTCCTGATTTAAGGTGAATCTGTTTTACCTCTCACTTTAATGCTGATTTAAGGTGAATCATTATGTTCTTTTATTGTGTCGTCTGCAGGAAAGATGCCCACCGTTGTTTCTCCAGAGCTGTACAGAGCTCGTTTCTGTGAGGCCATGGATAAATACTTCTTGATGGTTCCAGACCACTGGACTGGTCTGGGCAGCAACTGTTGAGCTGAAGACTCAGAAACACAGCAGACTAGGTTTCACCCAGCAGGGCTCCTCCCCCAGCTCTTTATTTAGAGACCATTAAGTGGGCGGAGCCTGTCTGGTCTTTTCATGTAAAGTTTGTACGTGTACAGAGATTCTGTAACTAATAAACAGTTACTAACATTGTCTTATGTCTAAGTCATAAATGTTTGTAGAAGATCGACCATAAACTAAATGTGATGCCTATAATTTAGAAACTCTTGTCATCTCCCAGACCACACAGACTCACCAAGCCAAGCCAACTTTATTTATAAAAGCACTTAGAAAACAGTGAGCAAGTTTCTGAACACCTAGACCTGGACCCAGTTTAGTAAGCAGTAAGTGTTGAATTTATTTTGGAATCCTTTAACTTGAGCCATACTTCAACATGTTTTCTGTTTATTGGTCACATTCCTTTTTTCAACTGTAGTCAGTTTTCACAACAAAAACAACAATCTGGGCCTCATGAAACTTTTCTACGCAAAAACGGGTCTGAAATTTGCGTAAGTCACTTTTTAGGCAAACTTTGGGATAATTAAAAAAAACTTGACAGAAAAATGTCAAACTTTACACAAACTTTCAACCTTGTGTAAGCACATTTTGGAGATGGGAAACCTGGCAGCACAGCTGGTGAGGTGGAAACTGTTGAATTTAAAGGGCCCATGGCACGATATACGTATAAATCAGTTTATATTAAACAGATGTAATCTGTGATGCCTCTAGATTAGTGTTGCACCATTATGACAATGGACTGGAGAAGTCTGGGTGAACATAATGTGACTGAAACATATTTTCGTTCAGATTCTCATTTTTTATTTGTTCAGAGTAGTGGGGGTGGAGGGTAACTGTTTGGTGTGTGTGTGTGTGTGTGTGAGGGTCTACAGGTCTGAATTATTTCGTCTCACCAGCCGCTCTGCCAGCTTCCCGTCTCCAAAATGTGCTTAGGAAAGGTCCAGAGTTTGTGTGAAGTTACGTAAATGATTCCGTAACGTTTGTGTTAAAAATGACTTACACAACGTTCAGGCCTGTTTTTTATGAATGAGAACTAGACGGATCATCAGTTTTGAATGAGTTTAACCTGATCCCCAACAAAACAGTTACAACCCCCAACTTGCAGCTGAAATTTAAAAAAGACAAACAAACAAAAAGTTCCATAAGTCTCATGCTGTGGAGACGTAGCTTCATCGCTCCATCAGAACAGCTGATGTCTCCTAAAGGTGGAGCTGCTCCAGCCTCTGAGACACTGGACCTCTGAGACCCTGGACCTCTGAGACAGTAGACCTCTGAGACCCTGGACCTCTGAGACAGTAGACCTCTGAGACCCTGGACCTCTGAGACAGTAGACCTCTGAGACCCTGGACCTCTGAGACAGTAGACCTCTGAGACAGTAGACCTCTGAGACCCTGGACCTCTGAGACAGTAGACCTCTGAGACACTGGACCTCTGAGACACTGGACCTCTGAGACAGTAGACCTCTGAGACACTGGACCTCTGAGACCCTGGACCTCTGAGACAGTAGACCTCTGAGACACTGGACCTCTGAGACAGTAGACCTCTGAGACACTGGACCTCTGAGACAGTAGACCTCTGAGACGGTACGTCTGGTTTGGTCATGAGTCCATATTCAGAACGGTCCTGTCTCCAAACTGAAAGGCAGCCTCTTCGTTGCTCAGGCTCTTGTTCCAGGACATTTCTTGACACGTTTCCATGGTGACGTGAACCAAAGGAAGACCTTAGATGTTTCTTAAAATTAAAAATAAATTGAACAATATCTTTCATCATTAAATAATCTTGTATAAAACACAAATGAAGACCAAAAGAAAAACCTGACCCCCCCCCCCCTGTCCATCAAACACATGCAGTACCAGTCTCAGTTTGTTGTTCTGGCCTGAAAACACTGGAGGGCGTTCTGCCGTTACACACATGCACGCACACACACACTCATGAATCTGTTAAAAATATTCTGATAGGTCTGAGATTAGGGATGGAACCTTCTGCTATGTGGAATCCAGGAGTGGGAGAAGTCTCAGAAATAAGCAGAGCAGAATGAAGGAACCTGATTGGTCAGTTCTGCTGATGACCTCCTACCAGTCACTGGTCAGTTTGGTACTTTGGTCCCGTTTGGGGGGTGCTGGAGGGGGGCCTCGACGCAGCGTTGCATAGCCTGAGATGTTGCCATGTTTGGTGGATTGAGAGCGCTGGTAGTGGCGCGACATGTGGGAGTGACCTCTGACACCCTGCTGCTGGAGCTCGGGGGGAGGAGGGGGGAGGAGTGCCATGTCATCCATGGTGCCGACAGGCTCCATTTTAGATGAGGAGATCAGAGAGCCGTGACGCGACACAGACTTCCTCTTCAAGGTGCGGTTCAGGTCTTCCAGGAAGTGGGGCTTCAGCGCCAGAGAGCCTGGATTTGCTGATTTGGGGGAGGTGGGATTGGCAGGGGAGGCAATGGAGGGAGGTGGGGTTTGGGACAGGTCGTAGTGGGACGTGTTGCTACTCCATTGGCTCAACGTCGCCGAATGTCCCGCCCCCTTTTTCACTGAGCTTTGTTTCTGTGACGATGGTCCGAAGTATGCTGACGGGGGAGGGGGCTGCATTTGGGGCTGGGGGTTCACCACGGCAACCCTTGGAGGGTGATGAAACTCTGACAGGTGAGGGGGAGGAGGGAGAAGCTCCAATTCGCTCGGAGGAGGAGGGAAGAAATCTGGTGTTGAGAGATGGTGCTGAGAGGGGGGAGGCAGGGGAGGAGGTGACAGGTAGTCTGAGGGCTGATGGGGCTGGACCGTCTGCAGGCCCTGCAGCACCAGAGGCAGGTTGGCTAGGTTTAGCTTCCCTGGCTTTGGAGGAGGAGCAGGGAGTAGTGAGGAGTCTTTAGAAGGAGAGCCGGTCGCTGATGAGGAGCTAGATGAGGTTCCTGTCTGAGGAACTTGGCCAAACCTACTGACCAGGCTCTCCACCTTCTTGGGCCATTCACTCTGGGTGATGGAGGAGGCCCTCTGTGGGGCTGGTGGAGGCCCCCGCTTGGTGGAGCCTGTGGATGAGCTGGAAGGAGACTTCTTGATAGGGGAACCCGTCTTAGAGGACAAAGGAGGAGAATGGAAATCTCCTAGGGAGTCCTCAGGAGGAGGCGGGGGGAACTCTGGAGACTGTGGAGCCACGACGCCTCCTGGCTGCCACTTTGGTTTGACCTTGACTGCAGGAGGTGACTGGGGAGCAGAGACGGCAGGCTGGGGGCAGGTGTTCCCTGGAAACTGATTGACAATCTGTTTGACTAAAGAGGAGGTAGTGAAGGAGACCGAGGGGGAGGAGGGGGAGACGGAGAGGTTTTTGGAGGAGAGGCTGTGCTGCTTGGGTAGTGTGGGGGGAGGTTGGTTTGGGGAGTGTCCAGTTGAGAAGCTCTGTTGCTTTTTCACAGGTCCGTGTCCCAGAGAGGGGTGAGTGGGAGACATGGGGGACAGGGCAAGGGGGAGGGAGGAGGGGCCTGTTGGCTTCGGGGCAGTCTGTGGGGGAAAACCACCTGTAAAGGTTTTGGGAGGGGCGGGTGGGAGTGCATTAGGAGACAGGGGCCGGGGAGAGGCTTGGGGAGACAGTTCAGCAGGAAGGTGGGGGGGGCCGTCCTTGGGTCCTGCGGGGCTAAAGTCGTAGACCATGTTGGGAAACTTCTGAGCCAGGAACTGCTGAAGGCCAGCGTTGGTGAGCTGGGGGACAGAGTTGGTGAGGGGCTCTGGAACGGGGGGAGGGAGATGCCCGTCGGCCTCAAGGCTCTCTGCTGGAGGAGGCGGGAGGTCAAAGGACTTGTGCACCTCCTCGTCCAACAGGAGTGGTGGGGGCAGAGTCGCAGGGCTCAGCGGGTCCATGATGGAGCCAGGACCCAGACCTGTGGGAGGGGAGGAGCTGTAGAAAGGGGGGAGGGTGTGGTAGCTGGGCTGGGTGGGGCCAGTCCCATCGACCTGCCAGCTCTCAGACGGGTTCTGGTTCTGCAGTCGAGCCAGTGTGCTGTAATTCACAGTGGAGGGGGGAGGAGGAGGGGAGGGGGGAGGAGATGGAGAGGAGTGCTCGGAGAGAACGAGCACATCAGTGCACGTGCTGCAGGGGGGCGGAGTCTGGCGCTGAGAGGACGGCGTGGGGATCTGGACTGGGATGGGCCGACTGATGGAGTCCATCCGGATCTGTAACGAGACGAGAGGACAGGGTGAGGACGGGGTGAGGACAGGGTCTGGAGGACAGCCTGGACAAATCACCCCCCCCCCCCACTACCACTATAGGCCCGTTTCCACTGTCGGAACTTCTGGGTAATTTTACCGGAACTTTGCGGCGCGCGACTGTTTCCATTGATGCGTGTCATTTTGAGAGGTCGTCTTCAGGGTCCAACAGAGTCCCTGATCAGGGGCGGGTACTCGGATCGGCCCGATAGACTCGCAGAGTGGTAAATGTGGTTAACTCGTGCTGATTGGTTGTGGGATGAAGGAAAACGGCGCTGAGATAAATGACCTGTGTGTTGTTGTCGGAGCTTGTAAAATGACCGTGTCTTCGAGGTTGGATTAGTTCGTCATGAAGTCTACTCGTCCTTCTGTTCATCACTCCATCACTGTGTATAAAAACAGAGAAATACACCGCAACCATCGCTTCTTCGTCCATCGTTGATCTATTTATTATTCTCCACTTCCTCGTCTGTTGGCGCCTTTACGCTTGTCAGTGACGTCGATGCTGACGTCTTACAGAAGTCCCTGAAAGGTGGAGCTGTAATGGAGACACGAGCGCTGAGCGGAGGGAGCCAGCTGATTGTCCCGGTCACTTTCCCCCTCACAGAAATTACCCCAAAGTTCCGATAGTGGAAACAAGGCTATTCTCTCACTTTATCTATTTCACACATTATTCCCTCACTCTCTCACTTTAACTCTCCCCCCCTCTCCCCCTCCCCCTCTCTCCCTCATCCCAGCTCTACTCTACCTTCCTTCCTCCTCTAAAATGCTCTGATGGTTCCAGTCCACTCAGAAACCAGTTGTCCAGCTGCTGTGGAAACGATGACCTCTGAGAGAAACCATCAGCTGCAGACTGGAACCAGACTGGAACCAGACTGGTTCCAGTCTGGTTCCAGTCTGGTCCCAGTCTACAGTCTCATGTTCTCCCACAGCGATAGCTAACAGGATGAATCTGTATCATGTAGAATGTTGTTGGTGTACGGACCTGTTGGAGAGAAGACAGAGTGTGTGTGTGTGTGTGTGTGTGTGTGTGTGTGTGTGTGTGTGTGTGTGTGTTTTCACCTCGCCCTGTGCTCCTCTTCTCCAAGCGTCAGAGAAGATGGAGCTCACCACACTCTGTGAGCGGGCGTGTCCTGATGATGTCATCTCTGAGACGCCACTGTCTGATTGGCTGGAGAGGTTGGACTGTGACTCTGAGGTCAGGAGAAGTGGGGTCAGACCAGGTGACTCTCAGTGTGGTTTTAGGAGTCTTAAAGGAGAAGCACTGACCTGGAAGGCTGGAGGAGCTGGAGCCTGACCTGATGGAGGAGGAGGAGAGGGAGGACCAATCGTAGACCGCCTCTGACCTCCTCATCGCCTCCTGATAGTTGGTGTAGAGCTGCTTCCCGTACTGACGGAGGAGGACAGGAGACATCAGGACACCAGTAACATCATCAAACGGTATCAGCTGAAAACCCGAGGCGGACCTCACTGGATCAGTAGGGACTCAAAGACCTGGGAGCCTACAAGAACCTGGACTCACTTGTAGCAACTCAAGTCCTTCTGAAGGACCTTCTAGTCTTCTGGTCTAGTCAGTCTACGTTAGTGGTAATCAAATAAACGGAGCCCGTTTGTAGGCTCAGCCTCTCTTCTGATTGGATGACTGAGGCATTAAGAATCTCCTCTCCATGTTTCTCATTTAACTGTGAGAGATGAGGTCACACCAGGACAACAGCTGGTCTCATGGTGAGCCTGACCCGGTCAGGGTTCAACACAGACTCGTGACCAGCAGCTGATCAGGTCAGACTCCGTTACCTTAGCGATGCGGATACTGTTGACCCACTGGTGGAGGGTTCTGATGTCGTCACAACACAGGTACTTAATGTACTGGGACTTCTTCTGGATCTGAGGGTACTACACACACACACACACACACACACACACACAGAAATCAGTCCTACACCTAGGCAGTGCAGTTGTGCTGTGTGGCCACCAGGTGGCAGTCTCACCTTCAGCACCATGCAGTAGTCAGTCGGAGCCTTGAACCTGGTCCTGTAGTCCTGACCCAAGTACACGTTAACGTGGTCCAGCAGGAGGACACACACCAGGTCTCTTGAGGTCTGCACACACACACACACACACACACACACACACACACACACACACACACACACACACACACACACACAGGGGTGTTTAGACCCCCCTCTGACACCCCGCCCCCCCACCCTGACAAACCTTGGCCTTGCCCTTTGGAACATAGTAGATCCCAGAAGCCCTGAGCAGGAAGTAGCGCTTCTTCCAGGACTTCTTGTTGTCCTCCTTCAGCCACAAGACTCCCTCCATCTCAGGAACCGACACCGAGTCGCCTCCAAAGCACTCCTGATCCAGGATCAGCCACACACCAGACACAGATCCAGGATCAGACATGTGGTCTAGACTATGAGGGACTGGTGTGTTTGTGGTGTTTTAGTTTTCCATCAGTGAGCTATTTCTAGGAATAGTCTGTTTCTAAAAGCTCAGTTACAGAAATATTCCACCATCGGACACTTCCTGTCCATGGCGTTCCTGGCTGCCGTACCAGTAGCGGCTCAGCGTATTGATCCACAGTGTGGTGACACATGCGACCTGTCAGGTATCTTTAGCGCTGTGGGGTGGACTGGTGCACCCGGGGCACCGCGTGGCGGTCCTGGTGGACCGGCTCTGATGGACTACAATGGTTCCTATTTAAATCACGGCTCCATGGTTCCTGTGAGACCCAGACTGTAGGGGGACCACTGACCTCTAGCAGAGCCTCTTTGTTCCTCTCAGCCATTTCACACGTGTCCTTCCGCCCCAGGAGATAGTTCTGCAGCAGACGAGTCAAGGCAGATCAGATTGAGTGTGTGTGTGTGTTTCTGTGTGTGTGTCTCTGTGTGTGTCTGTGTGTCTCACCTGTGGGTTTCTAAACACAGCGTACTTCTCAACACGCTCCGTGAACATCAGGCGGTTCTGGCTGTCTCGGGTCCAGTTCAGCAGGTTCTGCACCAGGTTCTCGTGGTCCTCGTAGACACGCTCTGCAGACACAAAGCTGTCAGTCTGATGTGAACTTTGACCTCACACACACACAGGTTGTTCCTGGGTCTGGACCCAGAACCAGGGTTCTGTTTAGTACCAGTCCACCAGCGTAGGGTCCAGACCATACCACGGACCGGATCAGCAGAACTCTTTGATCTCTGTAGTCTCTAAAACCCTGAGCTCCCTGTTCTGCTCCGTCCTGATGAAACACAACAACCTTTAACTCAGGACCTGATGCTTCAGTACAGTGTTGGATCCTATTAAACACATGGAGGGGGGGGGG
>SSNR01000308.1:527373-539624 GCA_006937965.1 Callopanchax toddi | reverse complement strand
TAGACCCATGCTCCTCTCAGGGTCACAGACCTGTTCCTGTCAGACTGGGGGGGGCTGCTCTTAGCCTCCTGACTGAACTCTGGTTATAATATTAACGTTCATTAGCTTGAATAAAAGCCCAACGTAACGTTATCTCAGACACAAAGAGAGGAGTCAGGTCTCTGTCAGAGAGAGACGGAGGAATCAGGGGCTCGGCGCGCCTCAGAGACTGGATCAGATACTGATCAGGATCCTTGGTTATGGTCAACTAAAACGACTGAGTCCAACAGCCTGAACCTCTGTACGCGATGCAAGATGAGCACCTTTCTCAGAGGGAACGATCTGCAGGTTCAGAGCGCGAGGACAGAAAGTCGGGGATGATTTAGCGACGCATGAGTGCTGCGTGAACCGCGGAACACGTGTGTTCTGAACCGTACTACCACGGATTGTTGAGGATCTGTTGCACCCCTAGTTAACACCAAGAGGGACAACCTCAGAAACCAGGCTCCTCCCAGGAAGTCACCGCTGCATGCTGGGTAGGCAGTGCAGAGCTGGTGCTCAAAGTTCTGACATCTGCTCTCCAATCACCTGGATTTAAAACTACCTGACTACCAGCTGGTCAGACTGATGGGTCTGACCTGGTGGTCCGGAGCACCACAGGGACCTGAACTCTTCAGCAGAATCAGAGTCCTGATGTCGGCAGAAATATTCTGATGACTCAGCAGTGGATGGATGGATCAGAGACGGACCTGAGACAGTCCAGACCACTTTGTGGAATGGTGATGTAGCGTTTATAAACTCTATTTATATGGTTTATAATTGGCACATACTTCTGTAAGTTCACTACCAGATTTTGTAAGTTTTACACGGAGGAAACCCTCTGATACTATCACCTTTTTAGTGTTTACAGGGATATCTAGGTTCGATTCTGATGTCACAGTGAGTAGATTATGCATTTAATATTGACAATAGAAATCTGAGACTAGATATTAGACTTCATTAATTTATTAAGAAACACATACGACAAATATCACAGATAAGAAAGAGGTAGTTAGCAGGTAGTCAGCATTAAGTCATTCACGATGGTAAGGTGTTCTGAATTGAATCTTAAATAAGTTTTAGCAATCTGAGTCTCATGATGTTTGGAGACTAGGGATTTACTTAATTTAGATTAAGGATTCTGATGGAGGGGAACTAGTTACGGATGGAATTAGTAACTAGTTTGAGTGAGCTAAAGTTGTTAGCTTTTATCAAGAGGCCTTTAAGCTTTACCAGAGTCGTGGTCACTTAACTGCGTTCCCTGGATCGTCACTGTTGGGGGTCGGATGAGACGGTGGAGGTGAGGTTTTCCCCCTCGGTCAGGATCAGACGGCTGCGGGGGTCGAGGACCGCCGAAGGCCACGGTGTCGTCCGTAGATACGAGTTGAGATAACCCATCTCTAGCAGGGAGCATCTAGGCCTGGCCTTCCCAGAACAGAGCGTCAGACTGAAGGTGTCTGACCTCAGAGGGAAGCTGGTTCCATCGGCTCAGACGGGCTGAGGTACCGTCTCAGGAAGAGCCGGCAACTAGCGTCAGCTGTGTAGGGTTGACAGCTGAGAGGAGGTCTGGTCAGCGTCAGACCAGAACAGCTCTCCTTTCTCTTAGCTTGTTCTCAACGTACTAGCTCTAGCTTCTGGGGTCGGAAGTTAAAGGGAGTCTAAAAGGGACGTGGGCCAATGAGGAGTTATTAATGTCACGTGACTCAGACCGCTAACTCTTATTGGTTGTAGTAATGAGTGACGTGGTTGTCATAACCTTTATCAGTATGTATGTAAAATAATACTGAAGCAGATCAACATTCATTAATGCTGGAAGAAAATGCATTAATCATTTAAGACATTTCTGTAACAGATTAAAGTGTCATTTTAGGAAGAGACACCAAGAGTCTTTATTATTATTATTATTAGAGTCCGGTGGATTCTTCCGATACGACCGTGACCTTGGAGGAATGTTGATTCAGGTTAAAACATAATAACATTTTATGTTATTATGTCATTTTATTCCAAGTTATTGGGAATAAAGATGGTTATTATTTGTGATGATCTAGAGGTCAAAGTTCAGAGGTAGTAACGCATTTGGGTTCGTTACAGTGACAACGATCATCTCATCTTCAACAAAACATCGACCTCTTAAAGAGAAGCAGAACTAAAGAGGAGCCACAGGAACCCTTTAGACTGGAGACTGAGCACAAAGAAGAAGAGCTGACATGAACAACCAAAGTAAGGGCTGGGTCAAAGGTCACACCCTGATAGGGTTTGGTCAATGACCAGGAGAATCCATGACTTCAGGAACCAGCTGGTCCAGAGACCAGATGAGGGTTTCAGTTTGGTCCCAGCTCAGCTTCTACTAGTCTAAACCTGGAGCTTAGAGGAGACACATGGTTGGAGGTCATCTCTCTGAGGGGCTCCGGGTGTGCTGACACCACGGTGGAGGAGGACCTGCACTGAGGAGATCCAGTCTAGCACAGGTCCTGATAGGCCTACGAGTCGGCCTATCAGGTTAGAGGCAGCTCCATCAGAACTAGAACCCTGAACGTGGTCCCCATGGTGCTGACGATGATGGGACAGAGGTGTGTGTGTGCACGGGGGGGGGGGCTCCTCCTGATACGTGACAGTCAGAGGACCAGCTCTCCATCGTCCCTTTGTCTGTGAACATCAGGAGTCTGACTGGAGGTGCACGTCCCCGTGGGGTCCCAGTGCTGAAGGTCTAGGGTTAGAGCTGGGACGATGTCATTGTCCTTCTGGGACAGACCCTTAGATATTTCCTTCTAACCCTTCAAACAGTGATCAACACAGCCAGCTGTGTCCCACCTGTCCCTCTGTTATCACTGGATTCATTCCTTCTGTAGATCTGGTATTTATTCTAGAGCTGGGACTTTAACTACCATTCATTCATTCAAAAAACAAAACACAGCTCGTGTTTGAAGCAAGGCGGAGAACTTGTCAGCATGACTTCCTGCTGCCCCGACGCACAGATCAGACCTGAGCCCACCCGGGTCGAGGTCCTCCCTCAGAGGATCCAGCGACTCCACCTCCACCCGCCTCTGACCTATCAGTCAACACGCGTCGCGGTAAAACTCGGCGCTCCGCCCCTTTCACCACGAAAACCGAAAGTGTTCGGCGGTGAAACTGGACGGTCTCTAGCCTTGAGCTTTATTCCTGCTCCTTCCTCGCCGTACGGTCCGGTTCGGTTCAGTACCGGTCTGGGACCGAGGAGTCGGCTCGACTCAGACGCCCAGACCTGAAAAGAACACCAGAGCTGAACCCACACTAGTCTGAAAACCACAGAGACCCGACTGGGATCCCTGGTTGAAAGGAGTCAGGAGTCTCCAGACGTGGGTCAGATCCAGGGGCTTCCACACGCTGGAAATCCGTTTGATTGTTGTTTTAAGACAATACCCTTCTGAAGTTGTACATAAAATGAATAAATAAAATAATAAAGTTCTGTATTTAGGTCAGGGACATTTCATTGGTTTTCAACCGTTTTGAACTGAGAGCTGGAGTTTATAATATTACAGTTCAGGTTCTGTCCTCCAGGAAAATTATTTTAAATAAAAAGGCTTTTTACGCTCAATTCTTTGTCAGTATAAATTGTGATTAACGAATGACAAAGTCTGTAATAATTCGATAAATGTTTTAATCGAGTCACTAATTTCTTCACACTGAACTGGTTCAAAGATACCCGAGAGCTCAGAGCAGAAGAGTTTATGACTCCCAGCGTGGCGCTGACTCACCCATCTGCAGTTCGCTGATGGTTTCCACCAGAGACCAGTCTGGACTGTAACCACAGTGGGACTTGTCCAGCAGACTGTTCAGAACCTGAAGGACAGAAGACGTTCAGTTTATACCCAAACAACATTTTGGACAAAAAAAAGACTCAACCAGCTTCATCCCCTGACTCTAAACTGTAATGGATCCTGACAGAACAGAATCCATCACTTATTGTCGTCAACAGTGACGTACACAGCATCCAGGTACCAGGCAGCCAAGGGCGCAGGTCAAGGGTCAACTTTGCAGTTGTATCATCTGAAATGCAGCTGTGTATTCTGGACACTTAGGTGATGACAGCAGTGGACCACCACCCGGTGGTCAGCTGGATCAGACCTGGTAGACCCAGAGTGAATTACGATGGATGTGTGGAACTACACGGATCAGACGGGACTGGCCAGGATGTGGAATTTGGACGGGATGAAGCCAGTGAGACAGACATTAACAAACACATCCTGTTATCTTATCTGGTGACCCTGAAGACAATCTCCTACTCAACAGAGTGAATGAAGCGACTGCTCAGCCCCTCCTTTCTACGCTCTCTCACCTAACTCTCCCCCCCCTCTGCTGGGAGTGAAGGTCGGTCAGCTGTGCCGTGTCCTTGCTGCTGGTGGAGATCCTGAACCCCCCCCCTCATGTGTTTTTCAGTTGTTGTGACTGTAAAATGCTACTCCCTTCCTCCCTTTTCTTAACCCTTTCTTCTGCTCCCATTTTTATTGTTTGGCCCAAATGTTGTATTGAAGTTTGCCCCAATATTTCTGCCCAAGTTTTTAGTTTTTTGCCCAAATCAATGTCCCACTTTATCTCATCATTTACCATGTAGACCCCCTGATGGTACCCCAGATCTCTGTTTTGTTTATATTGTAAAACGCTTTGTGATGTATATCTGTGAAAGGCGTTATATAAATAAACTTTACTACTTACTTAATTGAATTAATTGAATGTAATAGTTGAAAATGCCACTTCCTGTAGGGACTGTAGGAACCATCTGGAGGTGAAGGCAGCACCTTGATGCTCACACTAGTTCACTCTCAGGTTTCTGACAGGTCCGCTGATACTTGTTTGATAGGATGAACAACATTGGATTACATTAAATGTTGGGACCCCTAAAAAGGTCCAGGTCTTTACAAAGGACTGGGTCCCTACAAAATATCAGGTCCCTACAAAGGACCAGGTCCCAAAAGAGGCTGAGGTCCCTACAGAGGTCCAGGATCCTATAAAGGCCCGAGGAACAACAGAAGTCCAGATTTTGAAACAGGACCAGGGACCTATGTAGACATATAGGTCACTATGCAGGACCAGGTCCATACAGTCATCCAGGTCCCTACATAAGACCAGGGCCCAACAGAGGTCCAGTTCCCTAAAGAGGTCCAGGTCCTTGGGTCCTACCTGTCTGACTGTCTGTCTCTCGTCCACCATCATGGTCTTGGAGCTCTCATCTGACAGATGGACTCGAATCACCAGCTGTGAAGGAACCAGGTGACAATTACCCAGAAATCACAAACAAACGTCCTCAGTGTCAGAGCTAATCCCTCATTCTCTTCAGACTAAACAGACATCCTGTGCTCTCCTCTGAATTCTCTTCTCTTGAGCTCATGAGACTCAGATTCACGCTCTCAGACGTATTCTCTTCCCACTCCAGATCTAAAGGGTGCCCACCCAGGGTTTGTTTTGGTCAGGGTTCCCTCCAGATAACTGCTACCTTCATTCAGACAATCAGAAAGTACTTCTAACCCTGGGATAATAAAGTAGGATCAATACCAGAGGCTTCTGACAGACGGACAAAGTGAAGTTGTTCTGGACGGTGCTGTCCTTCTATTAGATTATCTCAGTGTTTATGTAAGTGAGGGTCTGCTTGTGGCAAAGCAGATTTAACAGCTGATGTCAGGAAGCGTCTTCGTGAATCAGCAGGAACAAACGTGGTGGTTGTGTAGTGAGGACTGGACACTGGATGGTTACTGAACACATCTTTAGAAGCATTTCAATCAAAGTGCTGTGCTAAGAAAACCCTACAGACCTTCAGGTCCATATGGAGACTAGTTAGCTGAACTAAATTCAGTTAAATCTATAAGAAATTAACTTGTAATAATATGATATCAGTAGTCATATTTGCTCCATATAAAGGAACCAGCTGATTAAAGCATCACCTTCTTCTCAGAATGGGCCGGGCCTGTTGCCTGGACCTACTTAATGTGTCCTCTATAACTTAGTAATGTGACTGTCCTGTAGAGCGCTGTCCAGAGTGTCCTCCACTCCCCAAAGCGCTGTACAACACTACAGTCCTTCACACACTGGTGGTGATCAGCTACACTGTAGTCTCAGCTGCCCTGGGGCGCACTGACGGAGACACCGACACCACCAGGTCTCTGTCCACCACCAGGTCTCTGTCCACCACCAGGTCTCCAAGTCCACCACCAGGTCTCCCTGTCCACCACCAGGTCTCTGTCCACCACCAGGTCTCCCTGTCCACCACCAGGTCTCTGTCCACCACCAGGTCTCCCTGTCCACCACCAGGTCTCTGTCCACCACCAGGTCTCTGTCCACTACCAGGTCTCTGTCCACCACCAGGTCTCTGTCCACCACCAGGTCTCCCTGTCCACCACCAGGTCTCTGTCCACCACCAGGTCTCTGTCCACCACCAGGTCTCCTGTCCACCACCAGGTCTCCCTGTCCACCACCAGGTCTCTGTCCACCACCAGGTCTCCCTGTCCACCACCAGGTCTCTGTCCACCACCAGGTCTCCCTGTCCACCACCAGGTCTCCCTGTCCACCACCAGGTCTCTGTCCACCACCAGGTCTCTGTCCACTACCAGGTCTCCCTGTCCACCACCAGGTCTCCCTGTCCACCACCAGGTCTCTGTCCACCACCAGGTCTCCCTGTCCACCACCAGGTCTCTGTCCACCACCAGGTCTCCCTGTCCACCACCAGGTCTCCCTGTCCACCACCAGGTCTCTGTCCACCACCAGGTCTCTGTCCACTACCAGGTCTCCCTGTCCACCACCAGGTCTCCCTGTCCACCACCAGGTCTCTGTCCACCACCAGGTCTCCCTGTCCACCACCAGGTCTCTGTCCACCACCAGGTCTCTGTCCACCACCAGGTCTCTCTGTCCACCACCAGGTCTCCCTGTCCACCACCAGGTCTCTGTCCACCACCAGGTCTCCCTGTCCACCACCAGGTCTCCCTGTCCACCACCAGGTCTCTGTCCACTACCAGGTCTCCGTGTCCACCACCAGGTCTCCCTGTCCACCACCAGGTCTCTGTCCACCACCAGGTCTCCCTGTCCACCACCAGGTCTCTGTCCACCACCAGGTCTCCCTGTCCACCACCAGGTCTCCAAGTCCACCACCAGGTCTCTGTCCACCACCAGTAGACTACAGTAACATTACACCAAGCTTATTGCTAAATGGTGCATTTTGCTAAACTAAAACCTAATGAAGTCAAAATTATATTTGAGGACATTATTAGTTTCTTGTTTTTTAGTACAGTGGTACCTCGGTTAACGCAGGAGTTACACTCTAAAAATAACCTGCAATAGGAGAAATCCACAGAGTAATCAGCTGTAAAGCAAATGGATAATTCTGTCCATCATGTCCCTCCAGTCTGCAGACGCCTGGTGACAAGACGATCAGCTGATTCAGGTGTGTTGAGGACAGTAGCTCTCGAGGTGCCCAGGGTTTGTAGGACTGGACTTGGGCTCCCCTGTTCTAGATGGTGACCAGGTGGCAGTCCCTCACCCTCATTCTACTTGGGGGGCGTCCTGAGACACACACACAGCTGGGTATGTCCTAAGGACCACCCAGCTCCTGAGACCTGCTGGTCACAGGGCTGGGTGCTGCAGGGTTTCAGAAGGCTGATACATGATTCAGAAGGCTAACGGTCATACAGTTCAATATGTTTTATTTTGTAACCTGAATACTTTGATGTCAGACCCTGATTTAATAGTCAATGAAACACTGAAGATACTCGGCTCTCCTTTTGTAGAGCTAAACATACAGCGCTGCTACAGCAGTGACGTAGTAGGCTCTGCTGTAGCCACACTTTACCAGAACCTCCGATTGGTCTGCTCAGTCTGGAACTGGGCCAATCACAATGTTCTAACGGTTTGGTGGGCGGGATTAGCCGACGACGGCAGAGCTTCGGCTTTGAAATTAAACAACATGGCGGCAGCTCGGGAACCGTGTTTGTTTAAAACGGCTTTGTCATTTAGTCGATTTAGATTGGTACTTTTCTTTAAGACGTGAACAGATAGAGGTACTTCAGTCCTTTATTTAGAAGAAGGATGGACTGTCTGCTTTGCTAACGGGACTCAGTAACAGCTGAATCTGGTTCTGGGTGCTGAGTGTGGCGTAAAGCGGATCTACCTTTTTCACCTGAGCCTCCTTGATCTTCTCCAAGGCCACTCTGATGTTCTCCGCCTTTAGCTTAGCAGCTCGCTCCTCCTGAACACACACAGAGACACGAAATGTTACACAACACGCTACACACATTCACCACACAGTACACACAAACAACGCGCTACGTTTGGAGGTATGTCTGTTTTGGCTGTAGATTTCTACCAGTTGCCACCACTTGGAAGATCTAAACCTCTTTGTGTATACGAGGACAGTGTTCTTGATCTCTGGAGTGACCAGTTCTAAATGGTCAACCTAACGGAGATCAAGCGGCAGAAAGACGATCTAGCGTTTGCAGAACTCCTGAACAGGATTCGGATCAAAAGCATGACTGATTCACTCAGTGACCATGACCGTAACCTGTTAAAGCAGACTGTTGTTGAAGCCAAGGATTGTCCCAAGGACGTCCTCCATGTTTTTGCCACAAACAAGGAGGTGGAAAGTCACAACGTTTCAGTTGTAGCTTCCTTAAACTCACAGATCATTGATGTTTGGGCAGAGGATTACAGAAAGGGAACGGGAAACATGACCATCATGCCTAGCTGCATCAGTGGGAGTAAACGTGACTTACCCGACATCATACAAGTTGGTCTTGGTGTTCGTGTCATGCTCATAAGGAACCTGGACGTTCGGGATGGCCTTGTCAATGGAACCTTCAGAACTATTTCTGACATCATGACCACCACCAGAGTGTCACGCCATGGAAATACGTTTGCCTATAGTTTCCACAGTTCTAATGTGATCTACACAAAACGTGATGAGAGTGATACTAATCTGACCCTAAACACATAACATTGCTCGCTTTGACCCCCTAGTGGTGACATGCAGAATTGATTGGCGGGCTGAGAGGAGATGTAGTGTGTGGATGAGGTGACGGGTCACAGTGTCCGTGGTTGTGGGAGATGAGGTGGGGTTAAGGTGGAGTTGAGGTGGGGTTAAGGTGGCGGTGTGGTGCCTGTGGTCGCGACACGAGGCCGGAGCGGCCGACCAACGCTGCTTACAGCTTTAATTAGATTTTATTTTTTATGACCCGAGTACTGAGGGGGCATTCTGAAAAGCATTAGGTTTCACAAAAAGGTCCAGCTTTAGCCACTTTGGGGTTAATTAGGATGATGCTAAGGCCCTAGTGTGATGTGATGAGTAGAACTAATTCTATAGGAGAGAAATCACCTGACATTAAGTAGGGATGCTCGATATTGGCATTTCTACGATATCCGATATTGTTTCATTCTTAATTTCCGATACCGATATAAACCGATACCGATATAAGCGGGGTAGCCCTCATTAAAAAGAAACTAAATTATTTGAGGTAACCAACATCCCATACATCCTATCAAACGTAAACTTTTAATATTGTCAGTGCAAAACAAAACAACTGCTTCAACCTGTTGATTCGTCCTCCATAACCTCCACTTTACAGTCGTTACTAATGGAGACACTGTGAGATCCTTCCAAACCACAGACAGGTTAGCGAGTCTTCTTACGTTAAGGCTGGAATACAGCGGAGACCTCAGTGCTGCGCCACCTCGCGCCCGCGCCGTTATTTGATTAAAAACCATTCTAGTCCATCAGATCACTCACACACAGCTCGCCACAACGTGTCCCAGAAACGCAAGGCGCCGCCATCGCGCTAAAGATTCGCTCCAGTTTAAAAAGGAGCGCCAGTCGCAGCTGTCTTCGTGTGTCACGAGGACATTGAAGTGGTGAAGACCTACAAATACTTGGGTGTCCTGATTGATGAAAAACTTGATTGGTCTCCAAATACAGATACGCTCTACAAGAAGGGGCAAAACCACCTCTATTTGCTCCGGAGGCTGAGATCGTTTGATGTGTGTGGGGAGATGCTGCAAAGGTTCTACCACACTGTGGTGGCCGGTGCTCTCTTCTACGCAGCGGTGTGCTGGGGGGGGCAGTTTGAGGGACAAGAGCAGCAAGCGGCTGGACAAGCTAGTGAAGAAAGCCAGCTCTGTGCTGGGTAACAAGCTGGAGGCATTGCAAACGGTTGTGGAGAGGACTACACTGAACAGACTGAGAGCAATAACGGAGAACAGCAGACACCACTTCACAGACACCTGGAGGGAGGGACAGAAGAGCAGGCGCAGCAACAGCAAGCGCTTTATGCTCACTGTACGCCAGAAAGGAGCGCTACAGGAGATCGTTTGTTCCCAGTGCTATTAGACTGTTTAACACTCTTGGATGTTAAACGGGTAATAAGTAGGAAAACCTTTAAGCACGGATTTTAGATACCTTTTTATATGTTTTTATGTCTGTGCATCTTTTTGGTGGGCTGCTGTTGGATAAACAAATTTCCCCTCGGGGATGAATAAAGTATTTTATCTATCTATGTCGAGTACTTTCTGACTTTCTGCGTTACGACGCAGGACGGCTTCTATTACGGCACACAGAAATAAACCGCCACAAACATTACGGCACACATAAACAACAGCTCAATTAAATAGCTTTTTGAAAGAATTAGAATTAGATTCCCACAACACACGACGGCAGCTCTGACCACATATAAAAAAAGAATTCCCTTCCCGCTTCCAGTGTTCTATTCCCGCGTGATGTTGTGACTATCACGGGATTTTTCAAGCAGCGTCCTACGACGCGCTGTGTCAGGAACGCGTCTTCTGTGAGTACAAGACTCACCAACACCGCAGCCACAAGGTGGCGCATCGCTGAGGTATCCGGTGTATTCTAGCCTTTAGGCTGTAAGTAATGACGTGGTTCAATGTCATCAAGTGTACACCAATATATGCTGCATTCAGGGTTGGCTGGGAAATGGTGAAGCCACAGGATTTAATGCAAGGTGTTCCAAATAAATAGAAATATCTCAAAAACAAAACAACAGATTAGTTCTACTTTGACATTTTGAGAGAGAGGAGAAGTAGCTGAACAGTTTGATGTCTAATAAGTGTAAATGTCATGTGTGTCATTACAAAAACCCATACCAATATTTTCCAATATTATATTTTCATGCCGATTTCAGCCGATATGATCGGTAGACCGATATAATCGAACATCCCTAACACTAAGGCTGATTCACAGTCAGAATGGATGCTACATCTGATTTCTTGTATATCACATTTTAGCCAGTGAAGCAAACAGTAAATGTCCTGTACTTAAACTAAGACAATAGTTGAAATGAGAAAACAAATGTTAGGTCGGTTGAGAACATCTTAAAAATGTACGATTGATCGATTGACAGCCCTAAAAAATATTTACAGACACAAATGATTCATGAGTTAGACGTTTCCAGGTGAAAGTCATAAATACAACACACACACACACACACACACACACACACACACACACACACACACACACACACACACACACACACACTGCACTACTGAAGAGGGTAGGGTGATGAGGCGTTACTTGCTCCATCAGCATGCATGAATTCATGACAGAGGAAGGACATGGGCATGTGAGATGTGGGGGTGAGGTGTGGGGGTGAGGTGTGGGGTGAGGCATGGGGGTGAGGTGTGGGGGTGAGGTGTGGGGGTGAGGTGTGGGGTGAGGCGTGGGGGTGAGGTGTGGGGTGAGGTGTGGGGGTGAGGCGTGGGGGGGGGGGGGGGGGGTGAGGCGTGGGGTGAGGCGTGGGGGTGAGGCGTGGGGGTGGGGGGGGGGGGGGGGGGGGGGGGGGGGGGGGGGGGGGGGGGGGGGGGGGGGGGGGGGGGGGGGGGGGGGGGGGGGGGGGGGGGGGGGGGGGGGGGGGTGTGGGGGGAGGCGTGGGGTGAGGTGTGGGGTGAGGCGTGGGGGTGAGGCGTGGGGTGAGGCGTGGGGTGAGGCGTGGGGGTGAGGCGTGGGGTGAGGCGTGGGGGTGAGGTGTGGGGTGAGGCGTGGGGTGAGGCGTGGGGGTGAGGCGTGGGGTGAGGCGTGGGGGTGAGGTGTGGGGTGAGGCGTGGGGGTGAGGCGTGGGGGGGGGGGGGGGGGAGAGGGGTGGGGGGGGGGGGGAGGGTTGGGGGGGGGGGGGGGGGGGGGGGGGGGGGGGGGGGGGGGGTGGGGGGGGGGGGGGGGGGGGGGGGGGGGGGGGGGGGGGGGGGGGGGTGGGGTGAGGCGTGGGGTG
>SSNR01000308.1:480911-502965 GCA_006937965.1 Callopanchax toddi | reverse complement strand
TAGAACATCCAGAGACTACAGAACATCTAGAACATCCAGAGACTACAGAACATCCAGAGACTACAGAACATCTAGAACATCCAGAGACTACAGAACATCTAGAACATCCAGAGACTACAGAACATCTAGAACATCCAGAGACTACAGAACATCCAGACACTACAGAACATCCAGAGACTACAGAACATCTAGAACATCCAGAGACTACAGAACATCCAGACACTACAGAACATCCAGAGACTACAGAACATCTAGAACATCCAGAGACTACAGAACATCCAGAGACTACAGAACATCCAGAGACTACAGAACATCTAGAACATCCAGAGACTACAGAACATCCAGAACTACAGAACTTCAGAACATCCAGAGACTACAGAACATCTAGAACATCCAGAGACTACAGAACATCCAGAGACTACAGAACATCCAGAGACTACAGAACATCTAGAACATCCAGAGACTACAGAACATCCAGAGACTACAGAACATCTAGAACATCCAGAGACTACAGAACATCCAGAGACTACAGAACATCCAGAGACTACAGAACATCTAGAGACTACAGTACACCTAGAACATCTAGAGACTACAGAACATCTAGAACATCAAGACACTACAGAACATCTAGAACATCCAGAGACTACAGAATATCTAGAACATCCAGAGACTACAGAACATCTAGAACATCCAGAGACTACAGAATATCTAGAACATCCAGAGACTACAGAACATCTAGAGACTACAGAACATCCAGAGACTACAGAACATCTAGAACATCCAGAGACTACAGAACATTTAGAACATCCAGAGACTACAGAACATCCAGAGACTACAGAACATCTAGAACATCCAGAGACTACAGAACATCCAGAGACTACAGAACATCTAGAACATCCTGAGACTACAGAACATCCAGAGACTATAGAACATCTAGAACATCCAGAGACTACAGAACATCTAGAACATCCAGAGACAACAGAACATCCAGAGACTACAGAACATCTAGAACATCCAGAGACTACAGAACATCCAGAGACTACAGAACATCTAGAGACTACAGTACATCTAGAACATCTAGAGACTACAGAACATCTAGAACATCAAGAGACTACAGAACATCTAGAACATCCAGAGACTACAGAATATCTAGAACATCCAGAGACTACAGAACATCCAGAGACTACAGAACATCCAGAGACTACAGAACATCCAGAACATCCAGAGACTACAGAACATCTAGAACATCCAGAGACTACAGAACATCTAGAGACTACAGAACATCTAGAACATCCAGAGACTACAGAACATCTAGAACATCCAGAGACTACAGAACATCCAGAGACTACAGAACATCTAGAACATCCAGAGACTACAGAACATCCAGAGACTACAGAACATCCAGAGACTACAGAACATCTAGAACATCCAGAGACTACAGAACATCTAGAACATCCAGAGACTACAGAATATCTAGAACATCCAGAGACTACAGAACATCTAGAGACTACAGAACATCTAGAACATCCAGAGACTACAGAACATCCAGAGACTACAGAACATCTAGAACATCCAGAGACTACAGAACATCCAGAGACTACAGAACATCTAGAACATCCAGAGACTACAGAACATCCAGAGACTACAGAACATCCAGAACATCCAGAGACTACAGAACATCCAGAGACTACAGAACATCTAGAACATCCAGAGACTACAGAACATCCAGAGACTACAGAACATCTAGAACATCCAGAGACTACAGAACATCTAGAACATCCAGAGACTACAGAACATCTAGAACATCCAGAGACTACAGAACATCTAGAGACTACAGAACATCTAGAGACTACAGTACATCTAGAACCTCCGGAGACTACAGAACATCCAGAACATCCAGAGACTACAGAACATCTAGAGACTACAGAACATCCAGAGACTACAGAACATCTAGAACATCCAGAGAAAACAGAACATCCAGAACATCCAGAGACAACAGAACATCCAGAGACTACAGAACATCCAGAACATCCAGAGACTACAGAACATCCAGAGACTACAGAACCTCCAGAGACTACAGAACATCTAGAACATCCAGAGACTACAGAACATCCAGAGACTACAGAACATCTAGAACATCCAGAGACTACAGAACATCCAGAGACTACAGAACATCTAGAACATCCAGAGACTACAGAACATCCAGAGACTACAGAACATCCAGAGACTACAGAACATCCAGAGACTACAGAACATCCAGAGACTCCAGAACATCTAGAACATCCAGAGACTACAGAATATCTAGAACATCCAGAGACTACAGAACATCTAGAGACTACAGAACTCTAGAACATCCAGAGACTACAGAACATCTAGAGACTACAGTACATCTAGAGACACTAGAACTACAGAACATCCAGAGACTACAGAACATCTAGAACATCCAGAGACTACAGAAAATCCAGAGACTACAGAACATCTAGAACATCCAGAGACTACAGAACATCCAGAGACTACAGAACATCTAGAACATCCAGAGACTACAGAACATCCAGAGACTACAGAACATCTAGAACATCCAGAGAGTACAGAACATCCAGAGACTACAGAACATCCAGAGACTACAGAACATCTAGAACATCCAGAGACTACAGAACATCTAGAAAATCCAGGGAGTACAGAACATCCAGAGACTACAGAACATCCAGAGACTACAGAACATCTAGAACATCCAGAGACTACAGAACATCTAGAACATCCAGGGAGTACAGAACATCCAGAGACTACAGAACATCTAGAACATCCAGAGACTACAGAACATCTAGAACATCCAGAGACTACAGAACATCTAGAGACTACAATACATCTAGAACATCTAGAGACTACAGTACATCTAGAACATCTAGAGACTACAGTACATCTAGAACATCTAGAGACTACAGTACATCTAGAACATCTAGAGACTACAGAACATCTAGAACATCCAGAGACTACAGAACATCTAGAACATCCAGAGACTACAGAACATCTAGAACATCCAAAGACTACAGAACATCTAAAACATTAAGAGACTACAGAACATCTAGAACATCCAGAGACTACAGAACATCTAGCGACTACAGAACATCCAGAGAAAACAGAACATCCAGAACATCCAGAGACAAAAGAACATCCAGAGACTACAGAACATCCAGAACATCCAGAGACTACAGAACATCTAGAACATCCAGAGACTACAGAACATGTAGAACATCCCTAGACTACAGAACATCTAGAGACTACAGAACATCTAGAACATCCAGAGAAAACAGAACATGCAGAACATCCAGAGACAACAGAACATCCAGAGACTACAGAACATCCAGAACATCCAGAGACTACAGAACATCTAGAACATCCAGAGACTACAGAACATCCAGAGACTACAGAACCTCCAGAGACTACAGAACATCTACAACATCCAGAGACTACAGAACATCCAGAGACTACAGAACATCTAGAACATCCAGAGACTACAGAACATCCAGAGACTACAGAACATCCAGAGACTACAGAACATCCAGAGACTACAGAACATCTAGAACATCCAGAGACTACAGAACATCTAGAACATCCAGAGACTACAGAACATCTAGAACATCCAGAGACTACAGAACATCTAGAGACTACAGAACATCCAGAGACTACAGAACATCTAGAACATCCAGAGACTACAGAATATCTAGAACATCCAGAGACTACAGAGCATCTAGAACATCAAAAGACTACAGAATATCTAGAACATCCAGAGACTACAGAACATCCAGAGACTACAGAACATCCAGAACATCCAGAAACTCCAGAACATCCAGAACATCCTGAACATCCAGAGACTACAGAACATATAGAACATCCAGAGACTACAGAATATCTAGAACATCCAGAGACTACAGAACATCTAGAACATCCAGAGACAACAGAACATCCAGAGACTACAGAACATCTAGAACATCCAGAGACTACAGAACATCCAGAGACTACAGAACATCTAGAGACTACAGTACATCTAGAACATCTAGAGACTACAGAACATCTAGAACATCAAGAGACTACAGAACATCTAGAACATCCAGAGACTACAGAATATCTAGAACATCCAGAGACTACAGAACATCTAGAACATCAAAAGACTACAGAATATCTAGAACATCAAGAGACTACAGAATATCTAGAACATCAAGAGACTACAGAATATCTAGAACATCCAGAGACTACAGAACATCTAGAACATCAAAAGACTACAGAATATCTAGAACATCCAGAGACTACAGAATATCTAGAACATCAAGAGACTACAGAACATCTAGAACATCCAGAGACTACAGAATATCTAGAACATCAAGAGACTACAGAACATCTAGAACATCCAGAGACTACAGAATATCCAGAACATCTAGACACTACAGAACATCCAGAGATTACAGAACATCTAGAACATCCAGAGACTACAGAATATCCAGAACATCTAGACACTACAGAACATCCAGAGACTACAGAACATCCAGAACATCTAGACACTACAGAACATCCAGAGACTACAGAACATCCAGAACATCTAGACACTACAGAACATCCAGAGACTACAGAACATCCAGAGACTACAGAACATCTAGGTACTACAGTACATCTAGAACATCTAGAGACTACAGAACATCTAGAACATCAAGAGACTACAGAACATCTAGAACATCCAGAGACTACAGAATATCCAGAACATCTAGACACTACAGAACATCCAGAGACTACAGAACATCTAGAACATCTAGACACTACAGAACATCCAGAGACTACAGAACATCCAGAACATCTAGACACTACAGAACATCCAGAGACTACAGAACATCCAGAGACTACAGAACATCTAGAACATCTAGAGACTACAGAACATCCAGAGACTACAGAACATCCAGATCATCCAGAGACTACAGAATATCTAGAACATCCAGAGACTACAGAGCATCTAGAGACTACAGAACATCCAGAGACTACAGAACATCTAGAACATCCAGAGACTACAGAACATCTAGAACATCCAGAGACTACAAAATATCTAGAACATCCAGAGACTACAGAACATCCAGAGACTACAGAACATCTAGAGACTACAGTACATCTAGAACATCTAGAGACTACAGAACATCTAGAACATCAAGAGACTACAGAACATCCAGAGACTACAGAATATCCAGAACATCCAGAGACTACAGAACATCTAGAACATCCAGAGACTACAGAACATCCAGAGACTACAGAACATCCAGAGACTACAGAACATCCAGAACATCTAGACACTACAGAACATCCAGAGACTACAGAACATCCAGAGACTACAGAACATCTAGATACTACAGTACATCTAGAACATCTAGAGACTACAGAACATCTAGAACATCAAGAGACTACAGAACATCTAGAACATCCAGAGACTTCAGAATATCCAGAACATCTAGACACTACAGAACATCTAGAGACTACAGAACATCCAGAGACTACAGAACATCCAGAACATCCAGAGACTACAGAACATCAAGAGACTACAGAACATCTAGAACATCCAGAGACTTCAGAATATCCAGAACATCTAGACACTACAGAACATCCAGAGACTACAGAACATCCAGAGACTACAGAACATCTAGAACATCTAGAGACTACAGAACATCTAGAACATCAAGAGACTACAGAACATCTAGAACATCCAGAGATTACAGAACATCCAGAACATCTAGACACTTCAGAACATCTAGAGACTACAGAACATCCAGAGACTACAGAACATCCAGAACATCCAGAGACTACAGAACATCAAGAGACTACAGAACATCTAGAACATCCAGAACATCCAGAGACTACAGAACATCCAGAACATCCAGAGACTACAGAACATCCAGAGACTACAGAACATCCAGAGACTACAGAACATCTAGAACATCCCGAGACTACAGAACATCTAGAACATCCAGAGACTACAAAATATCTAGAACATCCAGAGACTACAGAACATCTAGAACATCCAGAGACTACAGAACATCCAGAGACTACAGAAATCTAGAGACTACAGAACATCCAGAGACTACAGAACATCCAGAGACTACAGAACATCTAGAACATCCAGAGACTACAGAACATCCAGAGACTACAGAACATCTAGAACATCCAGAGACTACAGAACATCAGAACATCCAGAGACTACATAACATCTAGAGACTACAGAACATCCAGAGACTACAGAACATCCAGAGACTACAGAACATCTAGAGACTACAGAACATCTAGAACATCCAGAGACTACAGAACATCCAGAGACTACAGAACATCTAGAACATCCAGAGACTACAGAACATCTAGAACATCCAGAGACTACAGAACATCTAGAGACTACAGAACATCTAGAGACTACAGAACATCCAGAGACTACAGAACATCTAGAGACTACAGAACATCCAGAGACTACAGAACATCTAGAACATCCAGAGACTACAGAACATCTAGAACATCCAGAGACTACAGAACATCTAGAGACTACAGAACATCCAGAGACTACAGAACATCCAGAGACTACAGAACATCCAGAGACTACAGAACATCCAGAGACTACAGAACATCTAGAACATCCAGAGACTACAGAACATCCAGAGACTACAGAACATCTAGAACATCCAGAGACTACAGAACATCCAGAGACTACAGAACATCCAGAGACTACAGAACATCCAGAGACTACAGAACATCCAGAGACTACAGAACATCTAGAACATCCAGAGACTACAGAACATCTAGAACATCCAGAGACTACAGAACATCTAGAACATCCAGAGACTACAGAACATCCAGAGACTACAGAACATCTAGAACATCCAGAGACTACAGAACATCCAGAGACTACAGAACATCTAGAACATCCAGAGACTACAGAACATCCAGAGACTACAGAACACCTAGAACATCCAGAGACTACAGAACATCTAGAACATCCGGAGACTACAGAACATCTAGAACATCCAGAGACTACAGAACATCCAGAGACTACAGAACATCCAGAGACTACAGAACATCTAGAACATCCAGAGACTACAGAACATCCAGAGACTACAGTACATCTAGAACATCCAGAGACTACAGAACATCTAGAACATCCAGAGACTACAGAACATCTAGAACATCCAGAGACTACAGAACATCTAGAGACTACAGAACATCTAGAACATCCAGAGACTACAGAACATCCAGAGACTACAGAACATCTAGAACATCCAGAGACTACAGAACATCTAGAACATCCAGAGACTACAGAACATCTAGAGACTACAGAACATCCAGAGACTACAGAACATCTAGAACATCCAGAGACTACAGAACATCTAGAGACTACAGTACATCTAGAACATCCGGAGACTACAGAACATCTAGAACATCCAGAGACTACAGAACATCTAGAGACTACAGAACATCCAGAGACTACAGAACATCCAGAGACTACAGAACATCCAGAGACTACAGAACATCTAGAGACTACAGAACATCTAGAGACTACAGAACATCCAGAGACTACAGAACATCTAGAGACTACAGAACATCCAGAGACTACAGAACATCCAGAGACTACAGAACATCTAGAGACTACAGAACATCCAGAACATCTAGATCAGCGCTGCCAGGACCCTGATGAGGGTGAGCACATCATTCTGAAAGCTCCCTGTCCCACTCTGAGTAGATACAAGGTCTGCCTCCTCTCCCACCAGTGATTTATGGTCACGCCCCCACTACCTAAAGGAACTCCTCACCTCCCCGACCACACACGCATCCTTCGCTGTGTAACACTCTAACCGAGGTTGTGGAATTCCCTCCCTGTCCACTAGAGGGCTCCACAAGCTGTAGATGCCTTTAATCAGAGCCTAAAAATCTTCCTTTTAGAAAAGCTTCTTGTTAAATGTATTCTGTAGCCTCCCCTTTTTATTTTATGACTTTGATTCCTCTATTTTAAAGCTGCACTCTGTAGATTAGTAAACACGTTAACTTAAAATGGTTTTTTCCATGCCTCTTAACAACATTCTAACATAATATAGCTATAAATATATTTTAGCCATTGAAAAAAAATGGAAGAAATCAATAAAGTGGTTGTCCCGCTGTTCTCTAAAACCCTCAGCCAATCAGACGCTTCAGACTAAAGCAGCTATTGGACAATCTTTCTGTCTGCCTGAAGCGCCTCACTTCCTCTCTGCTTGGATCCTCCATTAATGCTGCTGGAGCATTTTTCAGCAGAACATCCAGGAAGTGAGAGAAGGACAGAAACAGCTGTTAGCGCTTCAGTTTTAGGAAAAAAGACCAGAGTCCCAAAAAGAAAAACAGCTTTTCAGCTGCAGGAAGCTAAAAACGTTTGGACGTAGAAAGAGGAGAAACCTGGGGGAACGTTAGCATAGCGCTTCTACAGCTGGTGTTTAGCTCTGTATTGTTACCGTGGTAATGAGCGGTCCCAGGTCCGCAGGAGGCAGGTCTGGACTCTACCTGATGGGAGGGCTGAGGCTTGTTTACCATGTTACAGCTTTAAGGGGCTGCTCTGTAGCACTTTGAGATTATTAAAATATAAAGTGCAATATAAGTTTAATTCATTATTATTATCATCATTATTATTATTAATATTATCATCATTATTATTATTAATATTATTATTGTTATTATTATTATTATTATCATTATTATTATTATTGTTATTATTATCATCATTATTATTATTATTGTTACTATTATTATCATTATTATTATTATTATCATTATTATTATTATTATTATTGTTATTATTATCATCATTATTATTATTAATATTATCATTATTATTAATATTATTATTGTTATTATTATTATTATCATTATTATTGTTATTATTATCATCATTATTATTATTATTGTTACTATTATTATCATTATTATTATTATTATTATTATTGTTATTATTATTATTATTATTATTATTATTAATATTATCGTCATTATTATTATTATCATTATTATTATTATTATTATTATTATTATTATCATTATTATTATTATTATTAAGAGCAGCTGAATGAGAAGGAACTCTAATGACTAGATGATTTAAACAGGTCTTCAGACACTTGGATCTGGTTTCTGACTCCTTCATCCTGTCACTTTGTTGTGATGCTGAACTGGGTGGTTGGTGTGGTGCTGGTCGAACTGGGTGGTGCTGGTTGAACTGGGTGGTGCTGGTTGAACTGGGTGGTGCTGGTTGAGCTGGGTGGTGCTGGTTGAGCTGGGTGGTGCTGGTTGAACTGGGTGGTGCTGGTTGAACTGGGTGGTGCTGGTCGAACTGGGTGGTGCTGGTTGAGCTGGGTGGTGCTGGTTGAACTGGGTGTGGAGCTGCTGCCCGTCTGGACCAGGATGACGTCTGGATTAAATGATCATAATGTCTCAGGGAGTAGAAGAGTTCTGGACACCCCGCCCTGACGTGTCAGCTGAACCGAGCGGGCCCTCTATCCAGGCCCTGCTGTCCCCTCAGAACCGAACACCCTCCGTTCTGGTATTAAGCAGGACCAGAATCAGACCCAGGACCAGATCTAGTCCTAAGGCTGGCTCTGGTTCTAGGTCACGTGTCTGCAGTGCCCCCTTCCTCCGCGGACCGGACCACAGATCCTCCTCCTTCAGGGTTTGGAGCTGCGGGTCCTGATGGAAAGGATCCGCTCTCCGATCCCGAAGGCCGGACCGACAGAGGACCGTGAGGAGCGATGGAGCTACTTACTGCGGATCGAGCGGGGCTTCAGCAGCAGCACCGGGCAGACCCAGGTTCGGTGTGGACTCGGTGACGTGGGCTGTGGGTCCAGGCTCCGCTCTGGGTCCTGCCGGTCCCGTTCTAGCTACCCTCTTCCCGGATTGAGTCCAAATCCTCTCGTTTGTCCTTTAGCCTGAATCAGGAACCGACAAGCTGGATTCAGCCAGGCATGACACTTCCGGTCCAGACCTTCACAATAAAAGGCTGCAGCCCAGATTCAGAAAAAAGCCTTTAAAACCTTCTGACTGACTGTCTGTCTGTCTGTCTGTCTGACTGACTGAATACTGACTGACTGACTGACTGACTGTCTGACTGAATACTGACTGACTGACTGACTGACTGACTGACTGACTGACTGACTGACTGACTGTCTGACTGAATACTGACTAACTGACTGACTGACTGACTGACTGACTGTCTAAATACTGACTGACCGACTGTCTAAATACTGACTGACCGACTGTCTAAATACTGACTGACTGACTGTCTAAATACTGACTGACTGACTGACTGATTGTCTGTCTGAATACTGACTGACTGACTGACTGACTACTTACTGACTGACTGTCTGAATACTGACTGACTGGCTGAATACTGACTGACTGACTGAATACTGACTGACTGTCTAAATACTGACTGACTGACTGACTGATTGTCTGTCTGAATACTGACTGACTGACTGACTGACTGATGACTGACTGACTGACTGACTGAATACTGACTGACTGACTGAATACTGACTGACTGTCTGGATACTGACTGACTGTCTGAATACTGACTGACTGTCTAAATACAGACTGACCTACTGTCTGAATACTGACTGAGTGACTGAATACTGACTGACTGACTGACTGAATACTGACTGACTGACTGACTGAATACTGACTGACTGTCTAAATACTGACTGACTGACTGACTGATTGTCTGACTGAATACTGACTGACTGTCTGACTACTGACTGACTGATTGTCTGACTGAATACTGACTGACTGACTGACTACTGACTGACTGACTGACTGCATACTGACTGACTGACTGAATACTGACTGACTGTCTGAATACTGACTGAGTGACTGAATACTGACTGACTGACTGACTGAATACTTACTGACTGTCTGAATACTGACTGACTGACTGAATACTGACTGACTGACTGATTGTCTGACTGAATACTGACTGACTGACTGTCTGAATACTGACTGACCGACTGTCTAAATACTGACTGACTGACTGTCTAAATACTGACTGACCTACTGTCTGAATACTGACTGACTGACTGAATACTTACTGACTGACTGACTGAATACTGACTGACTGACTGAATGCTGACTGACTGACTGACTGACTGTCTGAATACTGACTGACTGTCTAAATACTGACTGACTGACTGACTGATTGTCTGACTGACTGACTGAATACTGACTGACTGACTGACTGACTGACTGACTGACTGCATACTGACTGACTGACTGAATACGGACTGACTGACTGGATACTGATTGACTGTCTGAATACTGACTGACTGTCTAAATACAGACTGACCTACTGTCTGAATACTGACTGACTGATTGTCTGACTGAATACTGACTGACTGACTGGCTACTGACTGACTGACTGACTGACTGACTGAATACTGACTGACTGACTGACTGACTGAATACTTACTGACTGACTGACTGAATACTGACTGACTGTCTGAATACTGACTGAGTGACTGAATACTGACTGACTGACTGACTGAATACTGACTGACTGACTGACTGACTGACTGACTGTCTGACTGACTACTGACTGACTGACTGATTGTCTGACTGAATACTGTCTGACTGTCTGAATACTGACTGACTGACTGAATACGGACTGACTGACTGGATACTGACTGACTGTCTGAATACTGACTGACTGTCTAAATACTGACTGACTGACTGACTGATTGTCTGTCTGAATACTGACTGACTGACTGATTGGATACTGACTGACTGACTGAATACTGACTGACTGACTGAATGACTGACTGACTGAATACTGACTGACTGTCTGACTGAATACTGACTGACTGACTGACTGACTGACTGACTGTCTGACTGAATACTGACTGACTGACTGACTGACTGACTGACTGACTGTCTGACTGAATACTGACTGACTGACTGACTGTCTGAATACTGACTGTCTGAATACTAACTGACTGACTGACTGACTACTGACTGACTGACTGACTGACTGTCTGACTGTCTGAATACTGACTGACTGACTGAATACTGACTGACTGACTGACTGAAGACTGACTGACTGACTGAATACTGACTGACTGACTGACTGACTGACTGACTGACTGACTGACTGAATACTGACTGACTGACTGACTGACTGACTGTCTGAATACTGACTGACTGTCTGACTGACTGTCTGACTGACTGACTGCTGAATACTGACTGACTGACTGAATACTGACTGTCTGACTGACTGACTGTCTGAATACTGACTGACTGTCTGACTGACTGACTGACTGTCTGACTGAATACTGACTGACTGACTGACTGACTGACTGACTGACTGTCTGACTGAATACTGACTGACTGACTGACTGACTGACTGACTGAATACTGACTGACTGAATACTGACTGACTGACTGAATACTGACTGACTGACTGACTGACTGACTGACTGACTGACTGACTGACTGACTGACTGAATACTGACTGACTGAATACTGACTGACTGAATACTGACTGACTGACTGACTGAATACTGACTGACTGACTGACTGACTGACTGTCTGACTGTCTGACTGAATACTGACTGACTGACTGACTGACTGACTGACTGACTGAATACTAACTGACTGACTGACTGACTGAATACTAACTGACTGACTGACTGACTACTAACTGTCTGACTGACTGACTGACTGACTGACTGACTACTAACTGTCTGACTGACTGACTGAATACTGACTGACTGACTGAATACTAACTGTCTGACTGACTGACTGTCTGACTGAATACTGACTGACTGACTGTCTGGCTGAATACTGACTGACTGGATACTGACTGACTGACTGAATACTGACTGTCTGACTGAATACTGACTGACTGGATACTGACTGACTGACTGAATACTGACTGACTGACTGACTGAATACTAACTGACTGACTGACTGTCTGACTGAATACTGACTGACTGACTGTCTGAATACTGACTGACTGACTGACTGACTACTGACTGACTGACTGACTGTCTGAATACTGACTGACTGACTGACTGACTACTGACTGACTGTCTAAATACTGACTGACTGACTGACTGATTGTCTGACTGAATACTGACTGACTGACTGAATACTGACTGACTGACTGACTGACTGTCTGACTGTCTGACTGAATACTGACTGACTGACTGACTGACTGACTGACTGACTGTCTGAATACTGACTGACTGACTGTCTGACTGACTGTCTGACTTACTTAATACTGACTGACTGTCTAAATACTGACTGACTGACTGACTGATTGTCTGACTGAATACTGACTGACTGACTGACTGAATACTGACTGACTGACTGACTGACTGACTGACTGACTGTCTGACTGAATACTGACTGACTGACTGACTGACTGACTGACTGAATACTGACTGACTGAATACTGACTGACTGTCTAAATACTGACTGACTGATTGTCTGACTGAATACTGACTGACTGACTGAATACTGACTGACTGACTGACTGACTGACTGACTGACTGTCTGACTGAATACTGACTGACTGACTGTCTGACTACTGACTGACTGACTGACTGACTACTGACTGACTGACTGACTGTCTGAATACTGACTGACTGACTGACTGACTGACTGTCTGAATACTGACTGACTGTCTGACTGACTGTCTGACTGACTGTCTGAATACTGACTGTCTGAATACTTACTGACTGACTGACTGACTACTGACTGACTGACTGACTGACTGTCTGTCTGAATACTGACTGACTGACTGACTGTCTGACTACTGACTGACTGAATACTAACTGTCTGACTGACTGACTGACTGACTGACTGCATACTGACTGTCTGACTGACTGACTGTCTGACTGAATACTGACTGACTGACTGTCTGGCTGCTGTCTGACTGAATACTTACTGACTGACTGACTGACTGACTGTCTGACTGTCTGACTTAATACTGACTGACTGACTGAATACTGACTGACTGAATACTGACTGACTGACTGACTGACTGGATACTGACTGACTGAATACTGACTGACTGACTGAATACTGACTGACTGACTGACTGAATACTAACTGACTGACTGACTACTGACTGACTGACTGACTGACTGAATACTGACTGACTGACTGACTGACTGACTGTCTGACTGAATACTGACTGACTGACTGACTGACTGACTGACTGACTGTCTGACTGAATACTGACTGACTGACTGACTGACTGACTGACTGACTGAATACTAACTGTCTGACTGACTGACTGTCTGACTGCTTACTGACTGACTGACTGACTGACTGACTCCTGACTTACTGACTGACTGACTGACTGACTGACTGTCTGACTGTCTGACTGAATACTGACTGACTTACTGACTGACTGACTACTGACTACTGACTGACTGACTACTGACTGTCTGACTGACTGACTGACTGACTGACTGACTACTACTGACTGACTGACTGACTGACTGACTGTCTGACTGTCTGACTGATTACTGACTGACTGTCTGTCTGACTGACTGACTGTCTGACTGTCTGGATACTGACTGACTGGACTGGAATGACTGACTGAATACTGACTGACTGACTGAATACTGACTGACTGACTGACTGACTGTCTGACTGTCTGACTGAATACTGACTGACTGACTGACTGACTGACTGAATACTGACTGACTGAATACTGACTGACTGAATACTGACTGACTGACTGACTGAATACTGACTGACTGACTGACTACTGACTGACTGACTGACTGACTGACTGACTGACTGACTGAATACTGACTGACTGACTGACTGACTGAATACTGACTGACTGACTGACTGACTACTTACTGTCTGACTGAATACTGACTGACTGAATAATTACTGACTGACTGACTGACTGAATACTGACTGACTGTCTGTCTGTCTGACTGTCTGACTGTCTGACTGAATACTGACTGACTGACTGACTGACTGACTGAATACTGACTGACTGAATACTGACTGACTGACTGACTGACTGACTGACTGACTGTCTGACTGAATACTGACTGACTGACTGTCTGAATACTGACTGACTGACTGACTGACTACTGACTGACTGACTGACTGTCTGAATACTGACTGACTGACTGACTGACTGACTGTCTGAATACTGACTGACTGTCTGACTGACTGTCTGACTGACTGTCTGAATACTGACTGACTGACTGTCTGACTGACTGTCTGACTGACTGTCTGAATACTGACTGTCTGAATACTAACTGACTGACTGACTGACTACTGACTGACTGACTGACTGACTGTCTGAATACTGACTGACTGAATACTAACTGTCTGACTGACTGACTGACTGACTGACTGAATACTAACTGTCTGACTGACTGACTGTCTGACTGAATACTGACTGACTGACTGTCTGACTGAATACTGACTGACTGGATACTGACTGTCTGACTGACTGACTGTCTCTCTGACTGGATACTGACTGACTGACTGACTGTACGTCTGACTGGATACTGACTGTCTGTCTGACTGTCTGTCTGACTGGATACTGACTGACTGTATACTGACTGACTGACTGTCTGACTGAAAGACTGACTGACTGACTGTCTGTCTGTCTGACTGGATACTGACTGTCTGTCTGACTGTCTGTCTGACTGGATACTGACTGACTGTATACTGACTGACTGACTGTCTGACTGAAAGACTGACTGACTGACTGTCTGTCTGACTGGATACTGACTGTCTGACTGACTGTCTGACTGACTGTCTGTCTGACTGACTGACTGTCTGTCTGTCTGTCTGACTGGATACTGCCTGACTGGATACTGACTGTCTGACTGACTGACTGTCTGTCTGTCTGACTGGATACTGACTGTCTGTCTGGCTGGATACTGACTGACTGTTTACTGACTGACTGACTGACTGTCTGACTGGATACTGATTGTCTGTCTGTCTGTCTGTCTGACTGACTGACTGACTGACTGTCTGTCTGTCTGTCTGACTGACTGACTGACTGACTGACTGGATACTGACTGACTGACTGTCTGACTGACTGACTGTCTGACTGTCTGGATACTGACTGACTGGACTGGATACTGACTGACTGAATACTGACTGACTGACTGAATACGGACTGACTGACTGGATACTGACTGACTGTCTGAATACTGACTGACTGTCTAAATACAGACTGACCTACTGTCTGAATACTGACTGAGTGACTGAATACTGACTGACTGACTGACTGAATACTGACTGACTGACTGAATACGGACTGACTGACTGGATACTGACTGACTGTCTGAATACTGACTGACTGTCTAAATACAGACTGACCTACTGTCTGAATACTGACTGAGTGACTGAATACTGACTGACTGACTGACTGAATACTGACTGACTGACTGAATACGGACTGACTGACTGGATACTGACTGACTGTCTGAATACTGACTGACTGTCTAAATACAGACTGACCTACTGTCTGAATACTGACTGAGTGACTGAATACTGACTGACTGACTGACTGAATACTGACTGACTGACTGAATACGGACTGACTGACTGGATACTGACTGACTGTCTGAATACTGACTGACTGTCTAAATACAGACTGACCTACTGTCTGAATACTGACTGAGTGACTGAATACTGACTGACTGACTGACTGAATACTGACTGACTGACTGAATACGGACTGACTGACTGGATACTGACTGACTGTCTGAATACTGACTGACTGTCTAAATACAGACTGACCTACTGTCTGAATACTGACTGACCGACTGTCTAAATACTGACTGACCGACTGTCTAAATACTGACTGACCGACTGTCTGAATACTGACTGAGTGACTGAATACTGACTGACTGACTGACTGAATACTGACTGACTGACTGACTGACTGACTGACTGACTGACTGAATACTGACTGACTGTCTAAATACTGACTGACTGACTGACTGATTGTCTGACTGAATACTGACTGACTGACTGAATACTGACTGACTGACTGATTGTCTGTCTGAATACTGACTGACTGTCTAAATACTGACTGACTGACTGACTGATTGTCTGACTGAATACTGACTGACTGACTGACTGGATACTGACTGACAGTCTGACTACTGATTGACTGACTGACTGGATACTGACTGACTGACTGAATACTGACTGACTGTCTGAATACTGACTGAGTGACTGAATACTGACTGACTGACTGACTGAATACTGACTGACTGTCTAAATACTGACTGACTGACTGACTGATTGTCTGACTGAATACTGACTGACTGTCTAAATACTGACTGACTGACTGACTGATTGTCTGACTGAATACTGACTGACTGACTGAATACTGACTGACTGACTGATTGTCTGTCTGAATACTGACTGACTGTCTAAATACTGACCGACTGACTGACTGATTGTCTGACTGAATACTGACTGACTGACTGACTGGATACTGACTGACAGTCTGACTACTGATTGACTGACTGACTGGATACTGACTGACTGACTGAATACTGACTGACTGACTGAATGACTGACTGACTGAATACTGACTGACTGTCTAAATACTGACTGACTGACTGACTGATTGTCTGTCTGAATACTGACTGACTGACTGACTGACTGAATACTGACTGACTGACTGTCTGAATACTGACTGACTGGCTGAATACTGACTGACTGACTGAATACTGACTGACTGACTGACTGAATACTGACTGACTGTCTAAATACTGACTGACTGATTGTCTGACTGAATACTGACTGACTGACTGACTGAATACTGACTGACTGACTGACTGACTGACTGAATACTGACTGACTGTCTAAATACTGACTGACTGACTGATTGTCTGACTGAATACTGACTGACTGACTGACTGAATACTGACTGACTGACTGATTGTCTGTCTGAATACTGACTGACTGTCTAAATACTGACTGACTGACTGATTGTCTGTCTGAATACTGACTGACTGTCTAAATACTGACTGACTGACTGACTGATTGTCTGTCTGAATACTGACTGACTGACTGTCTGACTGAATACTGACTGACTGAATACTGACTGACTGACTGAATACTGACTGACTGACTGATTGTCTGACTGAATACTGACTGACTGACTGATTGTCTGACTGAATACTGACTGACTGTCTAAATACTGACTGACTGACTGACTGATTGTCTGTCTGAATACTGACTGACTGACTGTCTGACTGAATACTGACTGACTGAATACTGACTGACTGTCTAAATACTGACTGACCGACTGTCTGAATACTGACTGACTGACTGGATACTGACTGACTGACTGGATACTGACTGACTGACTGGATACTGACCTACTGTCTGAATACTGACTGACTGACTGACTGACTGGATACTGACCTACTGTCTGAATACTGACTGACTGACTGGATACTGACTGACTGACTGGATACTGACCTACTGTCTGAATACTGACTGACTGTCTGACTGGATACTGACTGACTGACTGACTGACTGACTGGATGGGAGTGTAAATGTCTGTGAAATGTCTATTGTTTGTTTATCATCACAGTCATGCATTAATGAGAGTCACCAATAGAGGGCACTGTTGTATAGGTTACCAGACTGCGGCTCCCGGTGAACCGGAAGTCAATCAATTTGTCTTACGTCTCTCAGTGTGTAGGAATTTTTAAAAGTAGCGTCAGGTATCTGTCAGACAAACATTACAGCCTGAATGCAGCCTTCTACTGATGTTGTGGCGTGATGCTGGATCCCAAATGGAGGAACTTTGATACCATTGCAGCCCTTGGAATGCAGAGCGAGGTACAAGTAAAATGTTTCAATGATTTCTGTGTTTATTTCACTGTGTTTGTATATTGTTGCACTGTTTAATGTAATGCAATGTTTATCTCTTTTTGACTTGTGTATATTTATATTTGTATATTTATATGATTGAATTGTGTATTTATTGTGTGCACTGTGTATTTATAGCACTATTTGAATGTCTATTGATGAAAAGTTGGCACTAAATGGATATTTTTGTGTGTTTAAGTTTTCACGGTGCACTGCAAGGTGTGTTGGAGCACCTCAGCATTATAAGAAGAAAAAAGGATGGAATAAAAATACTGCATCCGTCGAGACTCTCTCTTGGCTTTTCTTTTAATGTCCGGGGGACTGCTACATGAGCAAAGTGTTTCCGCGGCAGGCGAGCAGGCGCTCGGCCAGCGGGTAGGAGGTGAAGAAGTTTTTGCAGGTGACGTTAAGCCCTGAAAGTCTCCGGGTGACCCGAGGATGACCCCGGACCCGAGGCCCAGGTCCTCCGACGGGTCCGGTCGGCAGGAGGAGGCCCCCGCCGGGCTTTCCCCCCCCGAGGTAAACGCTCATCCTCCAGACGTAGCTGGACCTGGTGTCGCAGGCCACCCAAAGCTTGACGCTGTACTTTCCGGGTTTGGTTGGGATGTACTGCCTGAAGGGACACTGTCCTGGAAAACTGGGGAGGGGGGGAGAGAAAGAGAGAGAAACGACACGTTACACATAGCTGCGACTTCAGACAGCACCACCACCACCGCAAAAAGAAACCCGAGAGCACGAGAAGGAGAGTGGGGGCAGGGAGACAGAGAGAGAGAGGGAGGGAGAAAGAGAGAGACACAGACAGACAGACAGAGAGAGAGAGGAGAGAAAGATGCACTCACGCACGCAAGCAAGCACGGACCTCTGAAAGGAACCACGTTTGTCCACCGTGAGCTCCGGACCGGGCACGTACAATTGCGGGAGCAGGGGGTACCAGGCGTCCCACAGTTCCCTGAACGGGGCCATTTTATACAAGTACACGCCATTTACCATTTTATACAAGAACACGCCATTTACCATTTTATACAAGTACAGGCCATTTACCATTTTATACAAGTACACGCCATTTACCATTTTATAGAAGTACACGCCATTTACCATTTTATACAAGTACAGGCCATTTACCATTTTATACAAGTACACGCCATTTACCATTTTATACAAGTACACGCCATTTACCATTTTATACAAGTACACACCATTTACCATTTTATACAAGTACAGGCCATTTACCATTTTATACAAGTACACGCCATTTACCATTTTATAGAAGTACACGCCATTTACCATTTTATACAAGTACAGGCCATTTACCATTTTATACAAGTACACGCCATTTACCATTTTATACAAGTACACGCCATTTACCATTTTATACAAGTACACACCATTTACCATTTTATACAAGTACAGGCCATTTACCATTTTATACAAGTACACGCCATTTACCATTTTATAGAAGTACACGCCATTTACCATTTTATACAAGTACAGGCCATTTACCATTTTATACAAGTACACGCCATTTACCATTTTATACAAGTACACGCCATTTACCATTTTATACAAGTACACACCATTTACCATTTTATACAAGTACAGGCCATTTACCATTTTATACAAGTACACGCCATTTACCATTTTATAGAAGTACACGCCATTTACCATTTTATACAAGTACAGGCCATTTACCATTTTATACAAGTACACGCCATTTACCATTTTATACAAGTACACGCCATTTACCATTTTATACAAGTACACACCATTTACCATTTTATACAAGTACAGGCCATTTACCATTTTATACAAGTACACGCCATTTACCATTTTATAGAAGTACACGCCATTTACCATTTTATACAAGTACAGGCCATTTACCATTTTATACAAGTACACGCCATTTACCATTTTATACAAGTACACGCCATTTACCATTTTATACAAGTACACACCATTTACCATTTTATACAAGTACAGGCCATTTACCATTTTATACAAGTACACGCCATTTACCATTTTATAGAAGTACACGCCATTTACCATTTTATACAAGTACAGGCCATTTACCATTTTATACAAGTACACGCCATTTACCATTTTATACAAGTACACGCCATTTACCATTTTATACAAGTACACACCATTTACCATTTTATACAAGTACAGGCCATTTACCATTTTATACAAGTACACGCCATTTACCATTTTATACAAGTACACGCCATTTACCATTTTATACAAGTACACGCCATTTACCATTTTATACAAGTACACGCCATTTACCATTTTATACAAGTACAGGCCATTTACCATTTTATACAAGTACACGCCATTTACCATTTTATACAAGTACACGCCATTTACCATTTTATACAAGTACACGCCACTTACCATTTTATACAAGTACACGCCATTTACCATTTTATACAAGTACACGCCATTTACCATTTTATACAAGTACAGGCCATTTACCATTTTATACAAGTACAGGCCATTTACCATTTTATACAAGAACACGAAACTTACCATTTTATACAAGTACACGCCATTTACCATTTTATACAAGTACACGCCATTTACCATTTTATACAAGTACACGCCATTTACCATTTTATACAAGTACACGCCATTTACCATTTTATACAAGTACACGCCATTTACCATTTTATACAAGAACACGCCACTTACCATTTTATACAAGTACACGCCATTTACCATTTTATACAAGTACAAGCCATTTACCGTTTTATACAAGTACACGCCACTTACCATTTTATACAAGTACACGCCATTTACCATTTTATACAAGAAGACGCCACTTACCATTTTATACAAGTACACGCCATTTACCATTTTATACAAGTACACGCCATTTACCATTTTATACAAGTACACACCATTTACCATTTTATACAAGAACACGCCATTTACCATTTTATACAAGTACACGCCATTTACCATTTTATACAAGTACACGCCATTTACCATTTTATACAAGTACACGCCATTTACCATTTTATACAAGTACACACCATTTACCATTTTATACAAGTACAGGCCATTTACCATTTTATACAAGTACACGCCATTTACCATTTTATATAAGTACACGCCATATACCATTTTATACAAGTACACTCCATATACC
>SSNR01000308.1:450190-467715 GCA_006937965.1 Callopanchax toddi | reverse complement strand
CTGGTGAGTGAACCTTTATTTGCTATTTCATGTATAAAATAGGTGTTTTCTTAAATTAGATTAAATTGCATTTTTAATGTGAAAGTTTGTGCTACAGTTCTATGTTTGAGTTGTGCCCCACCTAACATACGATGCCAGAGACGCCACTGTGTAGCACATAGGCTATATTCATTTAATAGTTTGTGTTGTCATTTGGGATTTCTGATTTATATATATATTTGTTGGAGTGGTGTCATGCAGAGTGATGTGAAGTTTCCGCGAAGGAATTGAACCAGTGTCATCATCATCATAAGGAAATGCATGACACTCTTCTCTCAGCAACTGTCTTCCTCTGACTTGCATTGAAGTGGCTGAGATCTACTGGAGGTCCCACTGGGTGGGCTTCTGTGTTCTGACCTTTTATAGCAGCTAGCGTTGCACTGAGGAGTATTTTCCTTTTGTTTCTCTTCATCTCTGATGTCCAACTGTTGTGTATTAATAGTACAGGTTGTCTTCACTGTGTGTAGGTGCCCCAGGTGTAAGATAATGTCATATTTATAGACGTTGGAAATTGGGATTGACACAAGTCCTGACCTGTTTGTGGGAACAGGGATGAGACCCTCCTCAACAGTTACACCTTCTGGTATCACAGTCCTCCTGGGGAACCAAAAGAAGATCCTCTCCCCTGTACTGTGCTCCAGTATTCACTTGTTGAGCTGTTAACCTGATTCGACCCCTCCCTGTGTGAACAGAGCCCACACCTTCCTGCTATCTGTATTCATTTGACCACTGCATGTGCAGTTTGGACGGCTACAGCAAAGACTCCACACACCTTCTGGATGACTTCAGGCCTTTATGTCCAAATGTGTTGTCCCCCAACACTTCCTCTATTACACTGTAGCCAATAATTGGTTGTTGTGCTACACTAGGATTACTTGATACAAGTACTGGTACCAGGAGGGGTTCTGCTGATGGTGAATCTTTGCCCAGTCTAAACTCCACTTCAACCCACCCCAGGAAAGGGATCTGTATCCACCTCCAGTAGTTCAATCAGAGGCCTAACTCTCTGGTGTGGTAAATGTTCTTGTCTCCACTCTTCATTGATAAGACACGCCTGTGTCCCATAATGCTTCTACTGGAGTCGCATCAAACTGACAGTGAACAATGCATCTCTAACCTATGAGATTCAGGAGTTTTTCTTTACTCCGTGGGGTCATGTATGAGTAGTTGGAGCAGAAGAAAGTTTTGAATGATGGCAGTTTTGTTTGTGGTGGGACTCAGTGTATGACCCTGGGCTACTAGCAGCCCTCTCCCGTTTCCCTGTTGTCCTCTGCTCTGACGGCAGCGAGGTGTCCTCCCTGCCACACCTGGAACAATGTGTGCACATTTCTCCTGACTATCCAAAAAAGGGTTTAAATAAAGGCAACTGGACTTCTTTGGTTCTTTGAAGACGTTTCTGCTCATCCCAGTAGCTTTGTCAGTTCTGTCTGAAGTAAAGGAGAGTCTTCTCTTCCTCTGTCTGTGACACACCTCCTGCCCCCTCGAGGAGTTAGACAACTAAAGTAAAGCATTTTAAAGCAATGAAGAGCTGTTTAAAGATTCTGACGTCTGGTGGCTGTGACCTCACTGTGACCTCATCAGTGACTCACCTTGACCCTCTCACATTCTCTGTCATGATGGATGGAAGTGGGGGTCTTCCTGCTCTACCTCCTCAGGGGATTTCAGGTCACAGTTTGAGATGAAGTTAGCTGCTCCCTTTTGTAAACCAGATTTGTTGCTATGGTTACACTGCATAATAAAAGTAGCCAAAAGAAATGATTTTACAGACAGGTTAGCGGTATAGAGCAAAATAAACCAACAAAAAATGTACTAACTTCTAGTAACATGAAAGAATGATAAAGAGTCAAAGTAAGAGGTATAAAAGACGGGTCTGAGATATCTGGTTGAACTGTTGCATCCTATGAGCTGCAGACTCACTAAGAGGAGTGAAACCAGTCCAACAGGAGGAGCAGCAGCTGAGGGTCTGGTACTGGTTTTAGTTCTAGAGCCAGTCACCTGATGGCTCATTAGGACATTTTGTCCAAATCTAAAACGTCTGTTTGTCCAGCTGAAAACAGAGCTATCACTGTTAATGGAATAAACATGCTTTTAGTACTTCACCGATAAGACTTCTGTATCACTTAATAATCACACCATCACGTTTTCTTCAGTAAAGAGGTGGTTTCTGTTGTGTAACTTTACTTTTATGGACATGTCATTCAGGCTCTTCAGCTTTGGTTCCAGTAGGTGCAGCCTTCACTGAAGGCTGATGATTTTAAATAAAACCTTTTATTTAGAGTTAAGGAAATGCTTACAAAGCAGTTTTACTAAAAATATGACAATAAATAGATAAAATAGTCCCATTGCTAAATCTTTAACATTGAATATATTGTTGCTGTTGGGCTAAAACCTCACATCTCCATTTGTCATCATTTTCAAATGTTTCCATAAATCAGCCCTACTGGTCATGTTTGACATCTATCTGTGGTTTTACAGACAGAATGCAGGTGAAGGTTCTCAGTCATCAGGTCATGTAATCCAAAGAACGGGTTTGAATAAAGGACCTATTTAGTTCTTTGAAAACCTTTAGCTACTCTTACAAGATACAAGATGACTTTATTGTCGTTGCATCAGCGTCCTGATACAACGACACTTAGTTACTAAAGACAGGACCGATAAAGCTCCTCGGATGAGCAGCGAAACGTTTTCAAAGAACTAAATAGTCCAGTTGCCTTTATTCAAACCCCTTTTTTTGGTTTTACAGACAACTATTCAACGTAAAGAGTCAGAGCTCAATACATTGTGGTGATCTGGGGGCTGAAAGAAACACATTTTTAGAAATTTCCTGCAAAGTTGCAGGAAATACAAGGTTTTCTCCTCACAGCAACTATATTTGAAACTTATTTCAGTGTCTTTATTAGATGTTAGTCATCTTGGATCAGGCTGACTCAGTAGGTGTACATCCAATAAAGACTGTTTGAAGGTTTCACTGAAATCAACACAGTGGTTCATGAGACACTTTGCAAACAAACAAGGTTGGCTCAAAAAGTTAAGGGCAAAGTCAAGAAAACCTTTCACATAATGTGTAGAGCTCAAGGCGTGTGCTAGGCATGACTCTCATCTTCCACGACAACTCATTTGAGCTCAGTGTCTTTAAAACTGACAACGTCTGTCACATCTTTGTCTTTTGCAAGGTGAGTTGGCTGAGACTATCTTGAATTGGTTTGCCTCCAAACATTAACCACTTGTGTGTTGTACAAATATGTGTAATGGTTACTTTCTAAAGCACTGTTGCCTCGCAGCAAGGAGGTTGTGGGTTCGCGTCCCGGCTCTGCAGCCTCTCTGCGTGGAGTTTGCATGTTCTCCCCGTGCATGTGTGGGTTTTCTCCGGGTACTCCGTTTCCTCCCACAGACCAAAAGGCTGGTAAATTGTCCCTAGGTGTGAGTGGGTGTGTGGTTGATTGTCTGTCTCGTTCGTCTCTGTGTGGCCCTACGATGGACTAGCGACCCGTCCAGGATGTCCCCCGTCTCTCGCCCCTTGACCGCTGGAGACAGACACCGGCTCCCTGTGACCCTCTGTGGAGGATGAGGCGGTTTCAGAAGATGGTTACTTTCTAAATTGTTCAATTAGTACATGAGCTATTTATTGAACAAACACACAACAGACAAGGATGAATAATTCTCCACAACCTAAACATCAAAAATGGTGTAACCTTTGCCTAGCTTCACAAGCACGGACTGAAAGTACAATTATAATGTCATCTTCTAACTTTGCTACGTAATTTACTAATTATAAGACGAGAAAATATGAAGGTCATGGTAACCATGGCAACTGGACCTCTGAGGATGCAGGAGGTCCAACAGTGTTGACCTATGACCTCGGTTGGAGCTGATTTCTCCTGGTTCTGTGGTGAACTGTGAGCCTGCCTCCTGAACAGGGGGACGTTTTTTTTTTTTTTTTTTTTATCTAATCTCTGTTCGATGGTGTCTGTTGGTTTGAGTTGAGAATAAATGACGTGTTACTTGTAGGAGAGTTCTGTTGTAATCTGACAACAAAACACTGCTGCAGCTGATCACAGCTGTTTGGATGATGTCAAATAAATACATACATGAGTACAATTCATGTAAACAATAAGTATATTCAGCTTACATTTATGACATCAGTACAGTGTTGGAATGGTACCACACAATAACTTTACTGTTATGAACATATGTCCAGATGTTGTTATCTGTGTGTTGTGGAGGGGGTGGGGTTACCCCTGTCAGTGGGTCACCTCCTCTGTGATTACCACTGATTACAGAAACAGAGTGCAGTTTGAAAAAGAGATGTAAGAAAACATATGGCTGCCACAAGGGGGAGCCATGCACACATGTAAAGCAATGTGACGCACCATAGTGGCCATAGTGCACTGATACTGGTACAGCTCTCCATCTCTGTGTCCCCTGATGACCCCCGGCCCTTTGATGACCCCCGGCCCTTTGATGACCCCCGGCCCTTTGATGACCCCCGGCCCATTGATGACCCCCGGCCCATTGATGACCCCCGGCCCTTTGATGACCCCCGGCCCTTTGATGACCCCCGGCCCTTTGATGCACTTTTTAACTGTATTCTAGATCTAAAGGCCTGATGACAGAGAACTTCCTCCAGCTCAGCCAGGACTAAACTGAAGTTTAATCATTGGTCCTGAGGCTCAGAGAGTCTTTGTCTTTAATCCTTCAGTAAGAATCAGGAACCTGGGCGTTCTCTTTGATTCTGAGCTATCTTTTATTCCACACATTAAATATACAGTCAAAACAGGATGTTATCATTTAAAGAACATAGCCAGAGTCCGCCCTATTCTCTCTGGAGACAACACTCAGATTTTAATGCATGCTTTTATTTCTAGTCATTAGGGCGTGCTGCGAAGCAAAGCACACCTATTACTATTCACCTCTAAAGTGATGTCTAGTTTTATTCTTCCGTCAACTTTAATGCGGCCCGCACGGAGGGTTGCAGCCAGACACATGATACATCAAAACGACCGGCTCGGTCCCGTGATGTGTGCTATTACTTTTATAAGAATTCGGAGTTACCATGGTGACGTAATTCGCAAAAAACCACGCTTAAAAAACCCATTCAAAATCCCATTGGGATCGGTGAAAAAAGCCAAAACCCACCCCTCTTCCCAAGACTGCTGTGTGGACATACAATCACCTAGAGACTCCATTCAAAGTTTAAACGGGTCACAAGACTTGGGACTCTAACATTTGGAAGAATTGTGTTGATAGCTTTTACCATTTTCCTAAAATCGCGAGAGAAGTTTAATTAAGAAATCAGAGTCTTACAGAAAAAATGCCTCCTCGTTTACATGTAAAATGACAGGATTTGAGGGGGGGTTCTGGACCTATGAGGGCCATTTCTGAGAAAACCGTAGGTCCTACAGAAAAATGGTTCAGGGTTAAAATAAAGCAGACAAAAAAAGCTACCAAATGAGATAAAAACCATGTCTGTACTCCAAACGGTTTGGGAGATACACGACGTTGTTTGTGAGTGAAGGACTTTTGTCAGACACTCTCACTCTGGGGTCATGTGACCTCAGAGGGTGACATGGCAGATTTTTAAAAGTTCTAATCACAAACAACATCGAATATTTCCTACACCGTTTGGACTACAGTCATAAATTTGACCTCTGTGATTGGGGATTTTTGTCTGCTTTCCGGTGAAGTGATTTTCATGTCTCTGTGACCTACGGTTGGCTCACAAGTTGCCAGTGAAGGTTGAGAGGAGCCACATAAAAAGGTCTCTTTTGCATGTTATTTCACCTGGATCTCTGCCTTTCAACATTTTGATGTCTTGTGAAATCGAATCGTCATTATTCGGACATAAAACATACGACACGCATGAAATTCGGGACAATTGACCATTAAAGCCTCCTGCTTCTAACGGTTTTTAAATTTTTCTGATCGGTCTTATACTTTTCCAATGGGAACAGGTTGTTTGGGAAGAGTGATTTTCTGTTTAATCTGGCTCTTTGTCATGGTGTCATTAAGAACAGGTGTGAGATCTGTAAGCAGGCAAAGTGCAGCAAGGATTCTGATTGGCTGATATTTGGTGCAGTGGAATAATGATGATTGACAGGTTTCTTTGATGTTTGAGCTGCAGGTACAAACAGATACCAGAACTAGAACTGGGACAAGACACAGAAACAGGACCAGGAGTAGAATCACATAATAGACTGACAGGTCCCAGAACCAGAACCATATGAGAACTAGGATCAGAATCATTAAACAGGATAACAGCCAAACCACAACCTATATTAAAATAAATGGAGCTGATAGTTCATCACTGAGGTCAAATAGCATTAGTGTGCTAACATTCTTGCTATAGTATAACATGTTAGCATGTTTGTTTGCTAATGCTAATGTTAGTATTAGCATACTAATGTTAGCATTAGCATGCTAACATCCTAAAGCTAACTTTGCTTGTTAGCATGCTAATGATAAAATATTTTCAATTTTGGCATGGGGACAGGTCAAGCACAAGGTTAGCATGCTATCATGCTAATGCTAACACGTTAGCATGAAATTGGGTTTTTGGGCATTTCTGACGCTAACAAGAGGGGGAACCTATACAAATTATATATCATATCGACCGGCTTGCTCATCTGATGCTTGGTTGAAATTCCCATAGCGTTTTGATTAACTATCGGAAAGTTCTTCACAAAAGACTATGGCAGAAATGGCACAAAAACAGATTAGCCCTTTGATTGTCAGCAAAAAATTACTGATGTTTGAGAAACTGCCGTTTCGACACACTCCCACGTAGAAACGTCATTCTTGGTTTAAAATAGTCATGGGACTTTGGACTAGAAAATATTGAGGAACCATGTGGATTTCACTGATGCCGCCGGTAGCACGCCCTCTCAAAGTTTCTTCAGGAACTTTTCTAGTTTAGACAATGCCCTGCTTTCTGGTCTTCCTAAGTAGAATGTGTCCAGCCTTCAGCTGCTACAGAACTCTGCTGCCCGTGTGCTGACCAGGACCAGGAAGCAGGAGCATATTACACCAGTTTAAAAATCACTGCATTGGCTCCCAGTGTGTTTTAGGATAGATTTAAGATTCTTTTAATGGTTTTTAAATGTCTTAATGGTCTTGGGCCTTCTTATCTTAAAGAACTGCTTTTAACTTATGAACCTTCGCGGACCCTCAGGTCCTCCTGGTCTGTTAACAATCCCCAGAGTCCGAACACAGACCTATGGAGCGGCCTCTTTCCAGTACTATGGCCCCCGTCTGTGGAGCGGTCTGCTGGGGGGCCTGAGGGCCGCGGAGAGCGTTGATGTTTTTAAGAACAGGCTGAAGACCACGTCTCCTGACCTGGTTCCTCTGGGCTCAGTCCAGTCTTATTTAATCAATGTTGGTATCATAAAGTGTGTGTGTGTGTGTGTGTGGGGGGGGGGGGGCAGTTTTTATTTTAATGGAATTGTTTTCTTTTTGTTTTAAATCTGTAGAGCACTTTGAGCTGCCCCGGGCAGGAATAGTGCTTTATAAATAACATTTGATTGATTAATTGATTGATGATTGATTGATTGATTGATTGATGATTGATTGATGATTGATGATTGATTGATGATTGATTGATGATTGATTGATTGATGATTGATTGATTGATTGATTGATTGATGATTGATTGATTGATTGATGATTGATGATTGATTGATGATTGATTGATTGATTGATTGATGATTGATTGATTGATTGATTGATGATTGATTGATGAGATTGATTGATTGATGATTGATTGATGATTGATGATTGATTGATGATTGATTGATGATTGATTGATTGATGATTGATTGATTGATTGATTGATTGATTGATTGATGATTGATTGATGATTGATTGATTGATGATTGATTGATTGATTGATTGATGATTGATTGATTGATTGATTGATGATTGATTGATGAGATTGATTGATGATTGATGATTGATTGATGAGATTGATTGATGATTGATTGATTGATTGATTGATTGATTGATTGATTGATTGATTGATGATTGATTGATTGATTGATTGATTGATTGATTGATTGATTGATTGATTGATGATTGATTGATTGATTGATGATTGATTGATTGATTGATTGATTGATTGATTGATTGATTGATTGATTGATTGATTGATTGATTGATTGATTGATTGATGATTGATTGATTAATTGATTGATTGATGATTGATTGATTGATTGATTGATGATTGATGGATGATTGATGATTGATGATTGATGATTGATTGATGATTGATTGATGAGATTGATTGATTGATGATTGATTGATGATTGATTGATGATTGATTGATGATTGATTGATGATTGATTGATTGATTGATGATTGATTGATTGATGATTGATTGATTGATTGATTGATTGATTGATTGATTGATTGATTGATTGATGATTGATGATTGATTGATTGATGATTGATTGATTGATGATTGATGATTGATTGATGATTGATTGATGAGATTGATTGATTGATGATTGATTGATGATTGATGATTGATTGATGATTGATTGATGATTGATTGATGATTGATTGATTGATTGATGATTGATTGATTGATTGATGATTGATTGATTGATTGATTGATGATTGATGATTGATGATTGATTGATTGATGATTGATTGATTGATTGATTGATTGATGATTGATTGATTGATTGATGATTGATTGATTGATTGATGATTGATTGATTGATTGATTGATGATTGATTGATTGATTGATTGATTGATGATTGATGATTGATTGATTGATGATTGATTGATTGATTGATGATTGATTGATTTATTGATTGATGATTGATTGATTGATTAATTGATGATTGATTGATTGATTGATTGATTGATGATTGATTGATTGATTGATTGATTGATTGATTAATTGATGATTGATTGATTGATTGATGATTGATTGATTGATTGATTGATTGATTGATTGATTGATTGATTGATTGATTGACGATTGATTGATGATTGATTGATTGATTGATTGATGATGGATTGATTGATGATTGATTGATTGATGATTGATTGATTGATTGATGATTGATTGATTGATTGATTGATTGATGATTGATTGATTGATGATTGATTGATTGATGATCGATTTATTGATTGATTGATTGATTGATTGATGATTGATTGATGATTGATTGATTTATGATTGATTGATTGATTGATTGATTGATTGATTGATTGATTGATTGATTGATTGATCGATGATTGATTGATTTATTCCTGTGTGAACATGTTTATAACTGCTGTCATGATCCTGCCTCTCTGCATTGCTGCACACCACCTCACCATGCTCACCTGTCTACTCATCTCCACCTGTGCTCCCCAGGACAGACGCTCCCTGCAGCCACCGCTCTGTGCCAGATGATCTGATGCTCTAGCAGACAATACTCCAGCCTTATCAAGCCAAAGTCAAGCTCTTTAAACATTTTACCCTGTTTTTGCTCTCAGGACTCAGCCCTTTGCCTGCTCACACCACAGATCTGGATCTCCTGGTTCTAGACCCTTGCCTGATCTCTAACTCCTCTCTGCCTGCTGGACCTTCGTGCCTCCCTGCTCTCTGACCCCACGTGTACCCACCTGGACCGTTCACATGACCACACCTCCTCCGTCCCCCCCCCGTCCCCCCCATGGTGAGAGATCTCTAACCATCTATTCTCTCATTCCAGTGCTGCTCAACCAGAGATTATCAGCAGCCCAACAGCAGCCCTGTGGCCTGACACCTGGAGCAGCACAACCCTCTATGTATAATAAATCTGTTACTTGCTTCATTCTGTGCGTTGGCTGAGTTTTTGGGTCCGACACCCCCCAGGACGTGACAACTGTCTCTACCCCTAAACCTTAAGGAAACCATAGAACAACACCTGACCACTAACTGGTTCTAAAAATATACATTTTGGAAGTTTTATAGATGTATTGCTAAATTAACTCTTTATTTTTGATATTTGAATAAATCCAGTGTTGGGAACGTTACTTTAAAAAAGTAATTAGTTATATGCTGGTGAAGGTTCTCAGTCATCCTGGGTGCTCATTTATAAAACTTTGCATAGAATCCTTACTAAAACTTAAGCTCAGCAAAACATTTTCATTTCTGATTTCTAAAACCCTGCAGACGCACAGATCCACTGTTCTGCTTTATAAACAGCTCTCAGATGTAGAACTGGTCTCAGCTGTTTCTGGGTCAGAACCCTCCTCCTACACACCACATTCTGACATATACGGTCAAGGACCTCATGAATAATTACATCTGCATAAGCCAGTGGGTTTCTGGCTTTTAACAGTAAATCGTGACAACGGAGAGGTTTAGAAAACGTGATTTTACAGAGGCTGAAGCTCCAGGTGCTTGTGGTGGATGGACGGGAAAATGTTTGATTAGGAGGTGAAATGTTGACGGGTCAGAGACACGAAGTCCAGAGAGTCAGTCTGACTGTCAGACTGACAGAGAGATGGTGTAGATCTGAGATCTCAGAGAAATGTTTAATGACAACATTTAATGGAATCCAAAGGGGAAGACACGTCATGTTGTTCATCCTGTCAAACAGTCAACCTGTTGGATCAATCGCTGGTTGAAACCTGAGAACGGCCGGTGACACCGGGTTTTACTGGTTCTGATGGTTCTGTTGATCTAATACTGGACCCAGTTGATCCATAGGATGCTCTAATGAATCTATCAGCTGATCGATGGTCCAGTCATTATCTAGAAATCTCTAAAAACTCTCTCCCATTCATCCGGAGTCTGACTACTGGCTGAGCTGCAGCTCATCCAGCGCATTACGCACAAGTGTCCCTGCAGGATTCCTGAGTCTCAGAAATCACAATTAATGCTCCAATCAGAGCAGCTGTTCTATAATCTGAAGACCACTGGATGAACAGAATGGATATTATTATAAAATGAGACAGATTTTCATTTTTATTCCTTTTAGAGACGGATTGTTGGTTCTGTGTGCGCGAGGGTCTACAGTCTTTAATTGTGTCATAAATTCAACATGTTTCATCTCACCAGCTGCTCTGACTGGTTTCACCTCTCCAACAGGTTCAAGGTTCAGAGTTTGATTAGAGTTGTCACATTTTTCGGTTACGTTTTCTTTTATAAATCCCAAAGTTTGTGTAAAAAGTGACTTACGCAACTTTTTGGCCCATTTTGTGCGTAAGCAGGTTTTATAAATGAGCACCCAGGTCATGATAATCCAAAAAAGGTTTTAATAAAGGCAACTGGACTTATTTGGTTCTTTGAAGACCTTTCGCTGCTCATCCGAGGAGCTTTGTCAGTTCTGTCTGTAGTAAAGCAGAGAGAGACTGCGCTGTACAAATTCAACAGGATGGAAGTCTCAGCACTGAGGTTTACAGGAAACCTCCTCACACAGACCAGTACCTGCATTTTGACTCCCATCACCCACTGGGGCACACACTATCAGTTATCAGGACTTTACACCACCGAGCTGAGAACATTCCACCAGAACTGAAGAGAAACAAAAGGAACAGAAACACGTCAAAGAAGCTCTCCAGACCTGCAGTTACCCAAACTGGGCCTTCACTAAATCAAGAAAGAAATCTGGAAAAGACTCCACAGCAGCTACAAAAGACAAGGACAACAAGCGCTAAAGCTCCGTCATCCCATACGTAGCAGGAGTCTCAGAGACACCGAGAAGTTTTCTCCAAACACAGCATCCCAGTAAAGTTCCAACCCAACAACACCCTCAGACAGGAACTGGTCCATCCTGAGGACAAGACTCCCAGACAGAAGACCAGTGGTGTTGTTTCTGAGGACTGTTCAGACCTTTACACTGGAGACACAACGTTTGGTAACTGAACTCTGACTGTTGTTTAAGCGAGGAGACCTGTTTGTTTGATTAACTTAGTAAGAGTTCGTCTCCATCTGAAGGATTTGGTGAGACATTGATCTGTTAACCCACTCTATGACTTAGACTCTCAAAGGAAAGATCAAAAGTTTTCAGTCTAGGTGAGTCTAGAATCATCCTGAGATTTATCAGTGACCTTTCAACTTGAACCAGTTGAACAGCTGTAAATGGTCATGGAGGTAAACAGGACATGTCATGAGACCAGCTCATTGTGGCCACTGGGTCCTCATTAGGTGTTTTAGACTGGAGCCGCTCCTCTGGGACTGCCCTGTTGTTTACAGGTGGATCAAAGCTAGAGGACATTACTGACACAGTGTAACCAGCTGAGAGCGTGTGACAGAAACTCTCAGCTGTTCTATGGGGATCATGCTGGAGCTGTGAAAACACATTGCATCATTTACTCCCTCCTTTCAGTCACTTTCTCCATTTCTGGAAGATGAAGACTTGCTAAAAGTTTTCTTTCTTCTATATTTATTAACACAATGTAACATTTCTCAACATCAGTCCACATACAGCTAGCAACATGTCTTAATGTTAACCACTAACCTTCCAGGGTCTAAGACTGATCAGCTTTGCACATTTCAGTTTATAATTCTCAATATATTGATCAATATAAATACTTGATGTATGAAACGTGTTCAGACTTTTTTATATCCACTCTACTGCACTGTGTACAAATGGGAGATATGAATCCCCCTTCATTCTTTAACTTTAGGCCCACTTGGCCCCACTGACTCCCATAATAACCACATATATCTGATATACTGTTATCCTGAAATATTAGAATCAATGATGCGCCCAATGGGGGGGCAGGGGGTCTTACTTGCAATCAAATAAATAATTATTTAAAAAATGTGAATTTGGTAGCTTGGGCGAGTGGTCACAGAAGCATTTATCCTGAAGGAGCCATAACAAACTAGAAGTGGTGTTTTTCATGCATTTGCCTAGGACACACACGAGGGCTGGTCCAGGTCTAGTCGACAAAAACCACTCAAACACATCACTGTGGAGTCGATTCAATACTGACACATTATGGAATCAATCGCTCTCGAGCTGCCACCAAGTAGTCTTTGAATCTGGTAGATCAGTGGGTCCCAACCTTTGTCCTAAGGGACCCCTGTATTACCTGTCAAGTTTTTGGCAACCCCCAGACGTTTACAGGATGTAGGACTGTCCAGGCGTCTCCGCTGAAAACTTTAGTTTATCTGACGGGGAGGAGGGTTCTGCAGCAGCAGCTGCATGCGTCCCTAGACCGCTGTGTTCATACGTAAGATTCACACATTGCAGTACCGATCGGGTTTCCGGTACAGATCGCGTTATTTTTCATTTTTTATTGATTCAAGAATTATTACAAAATTGTCAAGACTTCATTATGTTACACAAACATGAAATAAATGCATGTTACTTAACATTAAGGTCAGAATAAATGAATTTTGGTAAACTTAAAAAAATACAATAAATACATTTTTAACCCCTCAAAGTGGAGAGGTCCTGGCGACCCCTAGTGGGGGTCGCGACCCACTGCGTTAGATGAACAGAGACAACAGACTGATCTGGAACCCTCGGAAGGCCTTGAGACTCTCTTCTCTGCTGGAGTTCCTCCAGCTGGGAGGTGGGCTAGGCTTTGGTCTCTGCCTGGATGTTGGGGTTTACCCTGGGGCACAGAAGGGTGACATCTCTGCACCTTCATATCAGGGAACGGGTACTGACTGTAGTTTGTGCTTATTCACCAAACTCACAGTAGCCTCCTATTTTGGAGTCCTTGGGACAAGTGCTAGATGGTGACTCCATAGGGGACTCCATAGTCCCACTAGGGGACATCAACGCTTATGTGGGCAATGAAAACCTGGTTGGACTCCAGCAGGGCTGCCCTTCCTCACCAGTTCTGTTCATAACATTTATGGACAGGATTTCTAGGTGCAGCCTTGGCATGGAGGGCGTCCAGTTTGGTGGCAGATGATGTGGTCCTTCTAGCTTCATGAAGCTATGATCTTCAGCTCCTGCTGACGCAGCAGAGTGAAGCGACGGATGTGGATCAGCACGCTCAAGTCTGAGACCACTGTTCTCAACTGGAAATGGGAGGTACACTAATAACACGTTCTACAGAGGACGTCACCACTTAGACGACAATGGCTGACAGGAATGAAACTAATACATTTCCCACATTGAATACACCAAAGTTTGCAGATAAAACAGCACAATGCAGCTTTTTGTTTAAAAAAATAAAACTGTAAAAATAAAGTTCAGGATCAGCTAACTGCAAATGGAGGAGGTGGTTTTGACAGAGAAGGGCGTACCTGAGCCTTCCTCACTGGTGACCCGTCTGAATACTGCTTGGCAGGATGCTCAAAGCCACAAACAGAATAAAAATGTAACATTTCTCCTTTTGTTTTGCTGGTATTTCCCCTGGAGTTCCAGTATTTAAGGCTGTATTTTGCTTCGTCGTGTGCTAGCTGCAGATGCACTCTCAGCTACGACTCAGATACGGCAGTGTCTTGTTGTTTGGTTGAATCTTGAACTGAAGAGCTTTCTTCTTCATCAGGTCTTTTCTCACATGTTTAGGTTGATGTTCTGCAGTTCTGTTGCTACATTTCACTTGGGTCTAACTTTTACTCTCCTGTTGCTTTTGTGAGTCCTCGTCTGTAAGAGTTGCTAATATTGGTTCTCAGACGTCTGGCCTTAACACCACAAACAAAATGCTGAAAGGAGATGTTCCTTGTGATTTTCTCCACATTTTGGAAGCAGATTGCCCACATTAAAACTGCCAGCGCTTTGTTTTCTCTTCTTGTCTTTAGCCTTGCTTGTTCTCTTATTGAGTTATGCTATCCCTGGCTCTACTGGGCTTTGGAAAACAAATAAATAATGTACCATCCAGAATATCCGAGTCAGAACTGCATGAATTCCAACGGCATTGCTCTGTTTCTCCTCTAGCAAAAATATGCTGCTTTAAATCAGCTGACACACTGTGGAGTAAACAGGACAAGGTGCAGTATTTGTCCTCTAAGCAATCCCATGATGCCCTGCAGTGTGATGTCGTAATCTAATTTTTAGCAACTGGAGAAAGCTCTCTTCCAAGTCGGAGGAGAGGTTCTACCTGAAGTGGAGAAGTTTAAGTCTCTTGAGGTCTCGTTCATGAGTGAGGGACAGAGGGTGTTTTGTGGTTTACCCTCCTTCTTGTCCGACGAGCAGCAGCTTCGCTGACTAGCGTTACCTCCAGCTTCCAGGTGTTTCCATGAGAACGACTCTGTCTCGGAGTAATGACGTCATCACGTCGTGGGAGCAACCAGCTGTAGCTTGTTGTCGTTGATTTAAGGCACGTCCAGGACGAGTTTATCATGTGGGGTTAGGCTGCTCGAGGAGCTATCTGAGCAGTGATGTCTCCACTGAGTGGTTTGAGTTCAGTTGTGTGAAGTCCTGAGTTTTGTTTATAACTTCTTCTTGTTTCTCCATTCAGACAACCAGGTCCGGGGAAGGCGCCTTGTGTTCACTTTTCTTTTTGCCGCCTGAGTGCGACGTATGATTGTTGTGTTGTCCCACTCCCCGGACTGGTAGCTACGTTGTCTCTTTGTTACTGAACGGGAGATTCCTCCTCCAGGACTGCTGTTAGAAACATCTTGTCAGTGGCTCCAGTCCTGGGGCGCATTTTGTTACCAGAGCTAATAAAGAGATATGACTTGGTCACAAATCTCAGCACTCGCTCCTCCTCCTTTCAAACGATGCCACAACACCTGGGGTAGGGGGCGTAACAGAGACCGACAGACACATCTATGTTCCAGTCCTCACTAGGGTTGGGTACCGAAGTTCGGTCCGGGTATGGACCCGACCGTTACATCATCGGTAGTAACCAGACCGAAATACGACGTGAGTTTCGGTGCCCCAAAATACAGCCGCCTAATTACGCCCTCTGGTGTTTGCCGTTAATAAGCTGTAGCCTGTAGCACACAAACGTCACGTGACACGCACGCAGCAGGCTGCCGCAGGAAACACAACCCCGACACGCGCACTCCCATCTCCTCGTCCCTGCAGCAGTCCAGGTGACGTCAGACGCGGCTCCTCGCATGTCTTCGCCCGCAGAGCACACTGGTCTGAAGGGTGAGGGCAGAGGTCCACTCCATGCCGGCCGTCACTCACTCACAGCGCGTCCCATGAGATCGGTGGGACGCAGCTCCAGCTGCAGCAGACGCTCGACTCCTCGCCGCTCACCGGGACAATCGGTTGTCCTCCTCCTCACATCCTGCTGCTTCTCCTTTTTTCCTTCAGCACACCTTTCATTTCCTTCGTTGTCTGTCCTTCTCTTTTCTGTCCTGTTCACTCTCTCTGTCGCTCTGCCAACCTGAGTGGCACCTAAATAAGTTTCCTCCTGACACGCCCACTTACAACAGGTGATAGTGATTATCATCATGTTAAAATCAGTCCACAGCGATCCAAAGAATTAAAAACAAACATTAAAACAGTATAAAACATGCAATAATAATTATAAAAACAGGAAAAAAACATGCAAATAAATAAAACTTAAAATCAAAACCACATTTTCACTGTGTGACAACAAGAACAGCACAGAGCACCGATCTGAGTGTCAGGTCAGTGTTTAGGATTGTATTTCCATGTTAGTCAGTAGGTTGAGTTGATGTTCAGTTAATGTTTTGTACATTTAATTAATGTACAGTATAATGTAAACTTTTTCTTTTATATTAGAAGAAGTTTATTTTAAAATATTGTTGGTCAGTTTGATTGGCTCGGCCTTTTGCCTTAAGAAATAAAAAGTCATGGGATCATAAAAAAAAATCTGTGTTTTTTGGTTTTAAAAGTACTGATTTAAATACAGTTTAGGAACCGGTACCGTTTTAAAAGTATCAAAATGGAACCGGCACTGAATGAAACCCTTTCAATACCCAACCCTAGTCCTCACCTATAGGGTAGTGAGCTTTGGGTAATGGCAGAAAGAAAGAGCTTGCAGATATTAGCAGTCAAAATGAGTTTCCTCCACAGGGTGGCTGGGCTCAGCCTCAGACATGGGGGGAGCAGCTTGGACATGCAGGAGGGACTTGGAGGAGAACAGCTGCTCCTCCAGATCAATCAGAATCACTTTGTCATTGAACCAGTTACCTGATACAACGAAGTGACATTTCAGTACAACCTGACCAAGATTGGACACACAGAACATTTAGAACACTTTACAGGAACAGGGAGACTGAGGACGCTGCTCAAAGCGCTCCCTTTTTATGCAGGAGGGGGAAGTTGGTAACAGGAGGGAAGTTGTGTAAGGATAAAAAAAACGTGATTCTGTCCTCCGCCCTCCTTATTGGAGTCCAGAGACTTGAAGCAGGTAAAAACAGACTCAGACAGTAACGTGATCACACACGATGAAGGTGGAGAGGGGACGAGATCTCCAAAGGAACCCGCGAGGTTCAGCCATCATCATCCTGGGGGGGAGGAGCTTCAGGAACGTGTATTATTGTGTATCAGTAGAGTGTTTGTGTCTGCAGTGAGTGAAACCATGACCTTCACCCGTGATTGTGTCTCGTTACAATGTTCTGCGAGCACAGAGAACTGAAGGTCACAGTTCCATGTGGTCAGAAGGGGGGGGGGGGGGC
>SSNR01000308.1:423891-450180 GCA_006937965.1 Callopanchax toddi | reverse complement strand
GGGGGGGGGGGGGGGGGGGGGGGGGCTCTGCAGCTGCAGTCCTCTCTCTGGGAGTTTGATCATCTTCAGCCTTCAAGGCCAGTTTGGGGAGCCAGAATCCAGATAACAGAGTTTTTTCTGCAGGCAGGAATGAATTTGTTTTCTACCTTTTTGTCCATAGCCAGCTGTCAAATGCCCCAAAATCCAAATCAGGGGTAAAAATGAAAATGTCCTTCAATCCGGGCAAGAGATTATCTCCAGGTTTGATCCCAAGTTGTGCCTGAGTCCGCTAAGATCTACAGTGTTACGATTCAGATCCTGCAGCGCCAATGTCTGAGTTCCTCCAGTAGAGCGGGCGGTTTGATAATTGGACCCACCTCTAAAAGACTGCAGTGTCCCAGATATCCACACGCACTAATCAGCAGAGATCCAGTAACCATAGTTCCAATCGTATAAACATCTTGGTCCTCAGTCCAAAGTAAGGCAGCGAGGCACATGATCTCCATCTCCAGGAATCCATCATGTACCCGGCCAGGCGCGATGAATAGAGGCATCTCGGTGCTACCTTTGCCGTTCGAGAAGTGGAAAAAACTTGTCAATTGAATTGATCGACCAGCTGACCAGATCCATAATTCAGAGGGGAGTGCAGGAGGGCGCTTCCAGATAGAAACAAGACAAGACAAAGACCGCAGGAAGACCAGGGAGGAAGGGAGGGAAGGAAAAGAGACCGTCCTCCTCGAGAGCCAGGAAAGTTAATGTCAAGAGGAGTCCATGGAGGTGGTTTTGGGCATCTTGTCAGGATGCCACTTGGGCACCTCCCTGGGGAGGTGTTTCAGGCATGTCCTGCAAGAAGGCGGCCCCCTGGTTGACCCAGGACAAGTTGGTCTCCAGGCTGGCCTAGGAACACCTGGGAACCCACCAGAGGAGCTGGCAGAGGTGGTTTTGGAGAGGAAAGTTTGGGATTCCCCCATGGGATGCTGCTCCCACAACCCAAACTTATATAAGTGGAGGAAAGTGAGGCAAGGCTTTTATTCTGTGGTTCAGCAGCCTTTATAGGAAATAAAAACTCCATTACTCATAGTATTAAAAAGTAACAATACAAAGTGACTCATTAAATTCTTGTACGCTGATATGTTGTTGTCATTTTATCTAATGCTTTTGTTACTACAGGTCCTTCTCAAAAACTGATCATATTGTGATAAAGTTGATTATTTTCTGTAATGTCCTGATAAACATTAGACTTTCATATATTTTAGATTCATTACACACAGCTGAAGTAGTCCAAGCCCTTTTATTGTTTTAATATTGATGATTTTGGCGTACAGCTCATGAAAACCCTAAACTCCTGTCTCATAAAATGAGCATATCATGAAAAGGTCCTCAGTCTAAACGAGCTCTGAACCTAATCATCTGAATCAACTCATTCACTCTAAACACCTGCAAAAGATTCCTGAGGCTTTTAAAAACTCCCAGCAGGTTCATTACTCAAAACCACAATCATGGGTCAGACTGCCGACCTGACTGCTGTCCAGAAGGACATCACTGACACCCTCAAGCAAGAGGGTCAGACACAGAAAGACATGTCTGAAGGAATAGGCTGTTCCCAGAGCGCTGTATCAAGGCTCCTCAGTGGGAAGTCTGTGGAAGGAAAAAGTGTGTCAGAAAACGCTGCACAGCGAGAAGAGGTGACCGGACCCTGAGGAAGATTGTGGAGAAGGACCGATTCCAGACCTTGGGGGACCTGCGGAAGCAGTGGACTGAGTCTGGAGTAGAAACATCCAGAGCCACCGTGCACAGGCGTGTGCAGGAAATGGGCTACAGGTGCCGCATTCCCCAGGTCAAGACACTTTAGAACCAGAAACAGCAGCAGAAGCGGCGGACCTGGGCTACAGAGGAGCAGCACTGGACTGGTGCTCAGTGGTCCAAAGTCATTCAGAAATCAAGGAGCCAGAGTCTGGAGGAAGACTGGGGAGAGGGAAACGCCTGAAGTCCAGTGTCAAGTCCCCACAGTCAGTGATGGTCTGGGCGCCATGTCAGCTGCTGGTGTTGGTCCACTGTGTTTGATCAAGGGTCAGCAGGGTCAATGCAGCTAGCTAGCAGGAGATGTTGGAGCACTTCATGCTTCCATCTGCTGAAAAGCTTTATGGAGATGAAGATTTCATTTTTCAGCACGACCTGGCACCTGCTCCCAGTGCCCAAACCACTGGTCACTGGTTTACTGACCATGGTGTTACTGTGGTACTCTCCTGACCTGAACCCCAGAGACAATCTGTGGATATTGTGAAGAGAAAGTTGAGACGCCAGACCCAACGCTCTGGATGAGCTTAAGGCCGCTATCGAAGCATCCTGGGCCTCCAGAACACCTCAGCAGTGCCACAGGCTGATCGCCTCCATGCCACGCCGCATTGAAGCAGTCATTTCTGATAAAGGATTCCCACCAAGTGCTGAGTGAGAACTGAACATCATTATCTGAAGGTTGACTTTTTGTTGTATTAAAACACTTTTCTTCTATTGGTCGGATGAAATATGCTCATTTTATGAGACAGGAGTTTAGGGTTTTCATGAGCTGTACGCCACAATCATCAATATTAAAACAATAAAAGGGCTTGGACTACTTCAGCTGTGTGTAATGAATCTAAAATAGATGAAAGTCTAATGTTTATCAGGACATTACAGAAAATAATCAACTTTATCACAATATGATCATTATTTGAGAAGGACCTGTAATTGATGTTTTTATTGAGGCTTTACTGATAATAATTATTGGAAGTGTGTTATGTAACTAAATAAATGTCATTAAATGTAGAATAAAGCTTGAAGCTGATATGGAACAATACAGGATTACCACTTAGTTCAACGTGCTTCTGAACTAAGAGAAGTGCTGTCTTCAAAACAAAAGGCAGAAACATTCAGCAACTCCTTCAACATTTACACTTTAATACATATGTATGTCATTCAAACAGCATTTTCAGCTTTAATATTTGTATTGTTATTACATAAATACAATCACCTTCTGACTACTGCCTTGGCACATTGCTACTCATTAAAGAAAAAAGGTCCAAGGCCAAAATGGGAGTTTGTTTACTCATCTCTCTGATGGCAGGAGGAACATGTGGAAATATCCCAGGAGTCCAGCACTCCGTGGCCTCTGGGTCATAATTAACAGGCTGGAGTCAGGCCACTCCTATGAGGCTTGACTTTGTGTTTATCACAGTAAAGCTGGGGACACATGGGAGACCAGAGAGGACACTAGCATTCATTACATCACCTTGTGTTTAACTCAAAGTCATCTTCTGTCTTAATTTGGCAAGTCAGGATCAGGAAGTGTGACGCAGCAGTAGCAATCCATCAGCTCCTGCTCTCTGGTACTTCCCCTAAACCAGTCGAAACAAGTTCTTACTACAGCCTTTTTCTGTAGAAATGAGAGGGTATGAACCAGCTGACCAGCAGCAGCACAAATACAATAGTGTAGTGGCTGAAACAAACCGCAATGGGAAAAGAAAAGAAACAAGCAGCAAAGACTAAAGCCTGGGTCCCACACAGGACGTGAGCGCTGCTCCGTGTAGTGACTTTGAACAGAAACCATTGTAACCTGATAAAGTAGTCCCCCTAGGTCCGCCACATCACGGCCCTGATGCGTGGGTCTCCACTGTGTCGGTTCTATTTTCTGAGCCTGTCTCACAACAGTGTGGAGGACTTTATGATGCAGAAACTACAACAATAAGCTGGACGCTAGTAGTACAGCAAATATCAACATTGTCTAATATTTATGTACCTGAGCTTTTAGAAACAGACTATTCCAGTAAACAGCTCACTGACCCGCTGTTGAAGAATTAAAGGTCCATGTCCTGGTTTTCCATGTTTCCTGACTTATCTATCATGTGTTGAGTTCTCACCTTCAACCTGCCAGAAAGAGCAACAAACGGCGTCCATCTGTCTCCTAGTCCAGCCAGTGAGAAGCTCTTCCAGATTTCAGACCCAGGTTTCAAACAGTTTTTTTCACTCCAGCCCGCTATGAGGTCATAGTGATCCGGACTTCCTTATATGGTCAATTCTCCTCCCACATGCACGTTCACGACACCTGGAGCGAGGAGAACGCCAGTGCTGCTGCCGCCATTGTCCATAGACCGTGTAGTGTTTAGTTTCAGTTTTGTTTCTCTTTCATGCGACGGCACTGCCCCCTATTGGACACTGCCCCCTACTGGACACCGCCCCCTACTGGACACCGCCCCCTATTGGACACTGCCCCCTACTGGACACTGCCCCCTACTGGACACCGCCCCCTACTGGACACTGCCCCCTACTGGACACTGCCCCCTACTGGACACTGCCCCCTACTGGACACTGCCCCCTACTGGACACCGCCCCCTACTGGACCGCCCCCACCGGGCACTGCCCCCTACTGGGCACCGCCCCCTACTGGGCACCGCCCCCTACTGGACACTGCCCCCTACTGGACACTGCCCCCTACTGGACACCGCCCCCTACTGGACACCGCCCCCTACTGGACACTGCCCCCTATTGGGCACTGCCCCCTATTGGACACTGCCCCCTATTGGGCACTGCCCCCTATTGGGCACTGCCCCCTACTGGACACTGCCCCCTACTGGGCACTGCCCCCTATTGGACACTGCCCCCTATTGGGCACTGCCCCCTACTGGACACCGCCCCCTACTGGACACTGCCCCCTACTGGACACTGCCCCCTACTGGACACTGCCCCCTACTGGACACTGCCCCCTACTGGACACCGCCCCCTACTGGACACCGCCCCCTACTGGACACTGCCCCCTACTGGACACCGCCCCCTACTGGACACCGCCCCCTACTGGACACCGCCCTATTGGGCACTGCCCCCTACTGGACACTGCCCCCTACTGGGCACTGCCCCCTACTGGACACTGCCCCCTACTGGACACTGCCCCCTACTGGACACTGCCCCCTACTGGACACTGCCCCCTACTGGACACTGCCCCCTACTGGACACTGCCCCCTACTGGACACTGCCCCCTGCTGCAGCAGAAGTGTCAGGCTGCCAAATCAGGAGAAACCCAGCAGAACCGGAAGGCGGCGCTTTCTTCTGATCTCTGAGTTGCTCCTTAGGAAATAATTACAGCGTATTTTGAGTTCTAATGGTGCAACGCTGATCTAGAGGCATCAAAGATTACACCTGTTTAATAGAAAGTGATTTAAATATGGAGTCATGGGACCTTTAAAAGATAATCCCACAAAACACCACGGTAGTGTTGATCTAATAGATACGCTTCATACTTCCTGTTCTCAGTTTCCGTGGGATGTTGTGATTTTGCGAGCTGTGTTCAACGGCGCTCTGCTTCCAGGTGGACTAGTAAACTCGCCTCAGACGCGGCGCTACCACCGAGCGGCGCTACCACGGAGCGGCGCTCACTGATTGTGTGGGACCCAGGCTTCAACCACCACTGCTGGTCTGGTGATAATGGTAGCTGGTGCATAGCGCTCTCCTGGATGTCTCCAACATTGTTTATGGACATCATTTCTGCTCAGCATGAATCGACTTTCATCAATAAAAAGCCCTGAGGGCAGCTGGTCCCTGCTCCAGCATAAATGCTCCCTGGCCCATAGCCGGGGAAGCCTTGGCCTACCAGTTCGGTCTGGTACCCTTGCAGGTTGTCAAGCACGGTTTTCATGGTTTGACGCCTCTCTCCCTATGACGCCGTGACCTCTCAGTTCAGTGTTCACGTGCATTTGACAACATCTTGCTTAAAGTCTTGCAGTGATGAGGTATTGATCAGTTGTTAGTGTGGTCTTGGTCTTATAATGAGGAGGACTGTGTCTGAATCAGGAAGTCTGGATAAACACGTGTTGTGTATTTTGTTGTTCATCTACTTCTTTGTTGTGTTTTGTACATTTCAAGTTAGATCTGAATAACTTTAGATCTGTTTAAAAAAATGATATATCAAAGCTTTAAGACTCTTTACCAGGAATGTTAACGTAAAATGTAAAGGGATCCAGAAAGAAGCAATGGTCAAGAAGATATGTGACGATTTAGTGTGATTGGTATTGAAGAGTCAACACACACATACTGTATATGTTTTAGTTTTATTAATTTTTACATCTGTCTAAATGCATTGTATGTGCTCTTTTGATATATTGTATATGTTTCTATTTTAAATGAAGCGGACCCCAGGAAGATTAGTCTTCGTTAAGGTGAGGACTAATGGGGATCTGTCCCACTGTATGATGCAATACCCTTTTCTGTCCAGGCTAAACTAAAGATACAAAATAACAACAAACTGCATTTAAAATCTTTTTATTATCTTTTTAAACTCAATTTTAAAAAGCACGCTAAATTAAACAAATGGTTGTTAATTTTAGTGCTAAAGCTGTGCACCATGAGGTGAGCCATCTGTTTTCTTTACTCGTGATGACTGAAGATCCTAATGGACATAAAAAATGCTCCAGTGCAGGGAAAACTAGTTAAACAACAACAACAAGAATGTAATGATCAAGGCTGTTGTTTTACAGTAGCTTTATGAATTCTGACACGTTTAACACAAAAAGCATTGCCTAGAAAATCTAAAGAGATACAAAACTACAGTCACATAATTCAACAATGTGCTGGATATTTGTGTTCTTGCAGTAAAATGTTGCTACGTTTCTTCATCACTACATTAACAAAATGTCCAGAGCATCGATAAGGACATTACTTTAATCTGACCTGAAAGAGCAGCTTTTTGAGGTGTTTATGAATCTCCTTCATCTTCAGTCCATATATGATTGGATTGCAAAGCGGATTATAGGTTATCATTTGCATTGTCAAAGCAAAACGTACAGTCTTTGAAATATCTGATTCCAGTCGAACTGTAATAATATCAAAAGTAATCAAGCAAGAGTAGTTGATTAATACCAGCAGGTGAGGTAAACAGGTATGTGCAACCTTTTTCCTGACTTGTCCACAACTTTTAAAAGCAGTTATGAATATCATTGTGTATGTAAAGAGTATAAAAAGCATTGGACAGATATTGATATTGAACAGGACAACTAAACCAAATATTAGCAGTGCCCTTGAGGTCGCACAGAAAAGATAGTTTAGTGAGTTGTTGCAGAAAATACCGTTCAAATGAAGGCTGCACAGTTTGGTGTGAGCATTTCCTACGACTGGCACAGCAACGTGACAAGCAGGAAGAAGCCACGATAAAACAAGAAAAACGCTCACAGTACTTTTCCTCATGATACTTTGATAATGTAGAGGTTTGCATATAGACACGTATCTGTCAAAGGCCATGGCTGCTAAGAGTAAGAACTCTGAACCGCTGAGAGCATAAAACACACAGATCTGGAAGAGGCAGGCTTGAAAATGTATCGTCTGTTTTTCAGACAAAAAGTCAATCAGGAGCTTTGGATAGACCGCAGTGCTGAGGAGAACAGAGTTGATTAACACTGCAGCAATAAAAACGTACATCGGCTCGTGAAGGTTTCTGTGAATCACAATGAGACACACAATAGTGGAATTAACGCACACGATCAACATATATCCCATAAGCATGATGACAAAATACAGGAACCTGTACTTTTCCACCTCCACGTGACCGTCAAGAGTAACGTAGGTTACATTCATCTCAGTATTCATGACCAATGTCCAAAGTATCAGACTGGAATTGATAACAAGCACAGTCCCACGAACACGCACGAGCGTTTCAGACGTCCTCATCAGACAGTCCATTCGTCTACAGCGACCTTCATTAGTGTAGAGTGTCAGTGTTCAGCTTAGGGTCGGAAACGGAACAGACCCGTTATTTAAAAGGACTTCTCTAACCACCATGGGTCTCATTATCTATTCCACGTGGAGCTATCTATTCCAACCGACGCGGGGGACGTGTGGGACATGTCCCTCGCACTTCCTGCGACAGTGCCTTCTGTCCCCCGCACTTTATTCAGCCAAACAATCAGTTAAATTGCAGAAACTGATTTTTCTGAGCCGTCTTTAAACGCACCTTAGGCATACACACGCTAACGCGAGTATCCAGTTGATCACCGACAGGTGCTGCTGGGCAGAAGAACAGCCAGGGCTGGACTGGCCATGGGGACACGGTGGGCCGGTGGTAACTTTAGTCCGGATCGAGACGAGCCGGTTGTGTAGCGGCTCGTTTTAATCTGCACTTCCTGTTGTGGTGAGCGCCTATACGGCCGCGGGTGTTCACGCACACTAACACCACTTCAGTCAACACCCCCCCCCCCCAGAAGGATGTGAGAGGATGATAAACGTACAGGGTCCATAGTCTGTCTGTGACTAGGGTGACCAGATCAAACAAACAGAGGACAAAGAGCATGTTGGTCAGGGACAATGTGGGACAGGTTAATACTAAAGGATGGTCAAAATTTAAACATTTTACTTAAAAATAGCAACTAATAAAAATGATTGACCCTTTACTGATCTCCTTTAGGGAAATCCAGACTTAGTCTGATGCAGACTGGGACTCAAACCCAGGTCTCCCACGTGTCTTTACCTCTAAGACACAGTTCTGCTGTTTTGTATTGTTCTGTTTTGGCACATGGACATTACAGTGAGTCAAGACTGCCACCATGTTTACCTAATCTGCATCGCTTATGATTTTTGTGAGTCAGTTCAGTTTAAGAAGATTCTTTCATGTAAACTGAAATAAAATCATATTTTTTTTACTAGCCAGTCAAGGCCCCTAGGTTCATATCTAGCCTGTGCATTAATCTGGGCCTGATGATAAGTAGCTCTATCCTGGTAAACCAGACTATATATGTGAGGTTTTAAAGTCTGCAGAGCAGAACTGATGGTCTAGTATAAAAATGTGTCCCTCTCACTTCTGAGAAGATGGTTTCACCCTTGGGTTTGAGAACTTGTTTATGTCTATGTCTTCATCATCAGATCACTCTGTGCAGATACATTTAAGATTCTTGAACCAGTGTAAAAAAATAATTCCACAAAAATACAGGAAATTCTAATCAGTCCCTCCAGGATGTTGCAATTTCCAGATGGTAATCCATGAAAGTCACTGCTCTTCTTCGCTGATCCTTCTTGTCAAGATGGCGGTGCGTGTGCACGCCGCGGCTCTGAGCTGTGTTTCTATCTAGGAATGTTTTTAGCTTGTTTTTGCTAACCGTTCTGCTAGTCCAAGCATTGAAGCAGTATACTAGGGCAGAACTGCTGGAAATCAAGGACCAGATCATCCAGTTCACACACTCAAAACAGGATTTTACCCCACCGACGCTACAGCGGACGGAGGAAGCTATCACCATCCCCCCGTCTGGCCCAGGAGGCGGAGGAGACACCGCAGACAGAAACAGGAGAAGCAGGGCGGCGCTAGGCTACAAGCTAACCCACACAGACCGGCTCTCCCCAGCCTTCTTCTCACCAAGGCCAGGTCCCTCACCAACAAGAAACCCGACTCCCTAGGACCCGACTCCCTCGACTCCTTAGGACCCGACTCCCTCGACTCCTTAGGACCCGACTCCTTAGGACCCGACTCCCTCGACTCCTTAGGACCCGACTCCCTAGGACCCGACTCCCTAGGACCCGACTCCCTCGACCCCTTAGGACCCGACTCCTTAGGACCCAACTCCCTAGGACCCGACTCCTTAGGACCCAACTCCCTCGACTCCTTAGGACCCAACTCCCTAGGACCCGACTCCTTAGGACCCAACTCCCTAGGACCCGACTCCTTAGGACCAGACTCCCTCGACTCCTTAGGACCCGACTCCCTAGGACCCGACTCCCTCGACTCCTTAGGACCCGACTCCTTAGGACCCGACTCCCTCGACTCCCTAGGACCCGACTCCCTAGGACCCGACTCCCTCGACTCCTTAGGACCCGACTCCCTCGACTCCTTAGGACCCGACTCCCTCGACTCCTTAGGACCCGACTCCCTCGACTCCCTAGGACCCGACTCCCTAGGACCCGACTCCCTAGGACCCGACTCCCTCGACTCCTTAGGACCCGACTCCCTAGGACCCGACTCCCTCGACTCCTTAGGACCCGACTCCCTAGGACCCGACTCCCTCGACTCCTTAGGACCCAACTCCCTAGGACCCGACTCCTTAGGACCCAACTCCCTAGGACCCGACTCCCTTGACTCCTTAGGACCTGACTCCCTAGGACCCGACTCCCTCGACTCCCTAGGACCCGACTCCCTCGACTCCTTAGGACCCGACTCCTTAGGACCCGACTCCTTAGGACCCGACTCCCTTGACTCCTTAGGACCCGACTCCCTCGACTCCTTGGGACCCGACTCCCTCGACTCCTTAGGACCCAACTCCCTAGGACCCGACTCCTTAGGACCCAACTCCCTAGGACCCGACTCCTTAGGACCCAACTCCCTAGGACCCGACTCCTTAGGACCCAACTCCCTCGACTCCCTAGGACCCGACTCCCTTGACTCCTTAGGACCTGACTCCCTAGGACCCGACTCCCTCGACTCCTTCGGACCCGACTCCCTCGACTCCTTAGGACCCAACTCCTTAGGACCCGACTCCCTAGGACCCGACTCCTTAGGACCCGACTCCCTCGACTCCCTAGGACCCGACTCCCTCGACTCCTTAGGACCCGACTCCCTCGACTCCTTAGGACCCAACTCCTTAGGACCCGACTCCCTCGACTCCTTAGGACCCGACTCCTTAGGACCCGACTCCCTAGGACCCGACTCCCTCGACTCCTTAGGACCCGACTCCTTAGGACCCGACTCCCTCGACTCCTTAGGACCCGACTCCCTAGGACCCGACTCCCTCGACTCCCTAGGACCCGACTCCCTAGGACCCGACTCCCTAGGACCCGACTCCCTCGACTCCTTAGGACCCGACTCCCTAGGACCCGACTCCCTAGGACCCGACTCCCTCGACTCCCTAGGACCCGACTCCCTCGACTCCTTAGGACCCGACTCCCTAGGACCCGACTCCCTCGACTCCTTAGGACCCGACTCCCTAGGACCCGACTCCCTCGACTCCTTAGGACCCGACTCCCTCGACTCCTTAGGACCCGACTCCCTAGGACCCGACTCCCTAGGACCCGACTCCCTCGACTCCTTAGGACCCGACTCCCTCGACTCCCTAGGACCCGACTCCCTCGACTCCTTAGGACCCGACTCTCCCAATTCAGACCCCAACACTTCAGACCCCGACTCTCCTGACCTTGTGTCCTTGGATCCTGAACCTGACTCTTCAGACCATGTCTCTCTAGATCCCGACTCAGACTCTCCAGTCCCTCCAGACCATGACTCTCCTGATCCTCCGGACTTTGACTCTCCTGATCCAGACCCGGGGTCTCCTGAACCAGATCCAGACCCGGGGCCTCCTGAACTGGATTCAGGGTCTTCTGACCCAGATCCAGACCCAGGCCCTCCAGATCCAGAGGCTCCTGATCCAGACCAGGGACCTCCAGAACCAGATCCTGACCCAGGCCCTCCTGTACTAGATCCAGACCTGGGCCCTCCAGATCTAGAGCCACCTGATCCAGATCCAGGACTCCCTTGGATTCTGCGCCCCTCCCTGGGGTTCACTTTGGGTTGTATTGTTTAGATTTTTGTTTTGTTCTAGGGCATCTGGGATCTGCCCTGGAGGGGGTCCTCTGTCGTGCCCCTGCTTTTTAGTTTATTTATAGTCTAGTTTTAGTCCTCCTGCATTTGTACTTGAGTTACAGTTTCTTTTTTGTATGAAAGGCGCTTTATAAATAAAGATTATTATTATTATTATAGCCTTTAGGTTCAGCCCTCTTTAGCTGCTTCGTCTCGTTCCTTGTCTCTTAGTCTGAGTCCAGTTAGTTTCTCCCAGTTTAGTTGACTTAGTTTTTCTCATCCCTCAGTTTGTATTTTGATCCCTCTTGTAAATAAATCCTTCTTTGAGTTTTACCTCCATCTCCTCATCCGTCACCTCCACATTTGGGTTCACCTCGCTCCTCCCTACCTGACAGAAAGTGGCTTGATAAAGGGCTATTCTGAAACTGAGATAGTGAAGCAGTAGTACGTGCCATAAGCCCTGGACTGAGCTTGAGGAGCTATTTAGAAGGAAAAGCAGATCTCACCGTAACCAGCCTACGGCAATACTCAGAGCTCAGTATTCAGAGACTGATGTAACTGTGTTGTATCAACAGTTGACCAAGGCAACACAGGGAACCAATGAAACGCCTCTTTGGTTAGAGTGCTGGACTTGTGTCAGAAAATACTTTTTGCATCAGAAGGTACCCAGTCTAATCTTAAATACAACAAAGAACTAGTTCAAAGTCAGTGTTTACAGTCGATAAGAACGGGACTGTTATATGAGGATGTACTTACAGGATGAAAATAGCAGTGATGAGCTGCTGTTAATGAAAATGCAAACTGCACAGTACAATGAAAGTGAACGATCTTTAAAGGAGAGAACAAACAAACTACGGAGCCCCAGAGGGGTCAGGTAGGGAAATAAATTTCAGGTCGGAAGAATCCGTTCCCTCGGTTTACCAAACCGTGCGCACGGATCGCATCACGACTCCAGCAGCTGCTCGGCATCTCTGCCTCCCAGGGCGCGGTGTGACGTTCTCTAAACGCTGCATGTTCACACCACAGGTTCTTGGTTTGTCCACTGATCACTAAGTTCTCTTTCTGTAATTATACTGTTTATTATAGGCACATTATTAAAGCATAATGTCATACTTGTCCATTCCTGTGATGAGTCCAGTTTGGGTTTTATGAATGTCCTAAGGAGTCGAGGGAGTCGGGTTTCTTGTTGGTGAGGGACCTGGCCTTGGTGAGAAAACATACCTTTAATGAAGGTATAAATGACATATTTTGATCAGAATCATGATAGTAAATCCTGAGTGATTTGTATAGCTGCCTATTGTGAAATAACTGACAAACGCAGTAATTTATTATTTTAGCATTTTATTTTTAATAAGAACAAGCAACAGGCCAATAACAAAATAACATTTGCAAACTGTTGTGAGAAGAGAACTCTGGTAGCCAACTTAAATCAGTTTCTTTGCTCTTCATATTTTTGCATGAATGAGATCTTTGAAATAGTCTCAAATTAAATGTCATTCATCAAATGTTGCAGTTGTTTACAGCTTCATAGGAATACTGTTTATTTATTAAGAATTGTGGCATCTGAAAAAAGTTTTTGAAACAAATACATCAATAAAACAGCTTGTAGGTCTTTTTGAACGTGTTCTTCACAGCTGACTTTTGAGGAAACGTTACTGTTTTATTGTACATGACTAGGTAAAACAGTATTTTTAAAACAACTTAAATAAAACAAAGCTAGAAAGCCAAATGTAAAATAAATATCAGCAAACATAAAAGATTATAGAAGTTCAGGTTATTTGCTGCCTTTACATGTGAACGTATGCAGGAACAACATTGCAAAAACCTGATATTTGATACATTTTCTGTTAATACTATATCATTTTTAAAACTCCTTAGAAGATGACAAATGAACTCCAAATACAAAAATATTGGTAAATATATTTCAGGAAATGTAAGCTAAATATTAGCCTAACACAAAGTATTATCTATGTCTTTAAACAAACTACAGCAGATCAATAGAAGTGCATTTAGCAATTTTGGCAAAAATCAAATTGAGTACATTTTATAAAACCACCACATATTTTATATAATAACATCCAATATATAATATAACAACATCCACATTACTGGAAAAGTTTGTATCAGAAATACTGGTAAGTACTTTTGAATCAACCAATAGAGAAGGAAACCTTTGTGATTGACACACCTGGTCTGGAGGCAGAGGGCTGAGCTGACATCAACACAACAGAGATGACTCATCGATCTGTGAACTCAGACGGCCATTCATGACATCTCACCTCTTTAACAAGATTTATCCTTCAGTTTCAGTCAAAGTGGCACTTCTATGATAAACATCTGTTTGAACCAAACAAAGAAAACTTCATGACAGTTTTTACAACAGCTGCCATTTAACTTACCACTGAATAGACTGGAATGAACAACTGACTATTTGTTGACTAAATGAATGTGTTGAAGATGTTTTTCTCTACGCTTTGAGGTTTGTGATGACATTTGCAACCATTTTAATTGGTGCTTACTTAAAACTTTGAGCTGTACATTATATTATGTATGTCCATCACCCACATGTTGGCATCCAGATATTAGAGAACTCCTCGGGGTAGGAGATGTACAGTAGTGGTTTGGAACCTCCAACACAGCCACAAGTGTAGGACGCTGGTCTTCTTTCAGTTTGTGTCGATAAATCAGACGTGACTCTTCTGGGAGACGAGGAGGTCTGCACCTGTTTAAAACAAGAGAAAATCATATTTTACTTCAGACCAAAATACGAGGTTTTGATGTTATGCTGTAGTAACTACAGTAAAATCTATATTTTATAATAACATATTCAAAGGGAGAAGATGTCCCTAAATCATAGAGGACTGTACTGATGCGGTCTGGCTGACAGTGTGTGCTTCGTGATTCATCTGATCTGTGTCTTTACAGATGAAAATAAAACACAGTGACTGCTTTTCTTTACTGTAGATCAGCTGACCCAGCGCCATGGATACTCGGAGTTGACCAACATGCTGTGTCCTAAATAGGCCACCATACTGGAAGTAAACATCCCGGTTGCTATGGAAACACGTCGCACGTTGCGTAAGAGGTTTTCCTGTTACCCGCGGAATGGGTTACTGAAGAAGCAGTTATTTTAGTTCAACCAGAGTTCTGGTGTGCTAAGCTAACATGGTTCATTAGCATGACGAGCAGAAATGATGTCAAAGCCTCAAAATATATCTATAGACAGGACACCAAGTGGCTAACGGAGTAGCATGCTAGCTGTGTTTGAGTGAACCAACATCTAACACAGTTCATTTGCCGCTAAGCGCCCACGATAATACAGCTTCATGCACACACTCGGACTTTAACAAAGCGAAACGGGACTCACCTTGGAGCATTTAGAGAACATCACACAGCGCCCTGGGAAGCAGAGACGCTGAGCACTAAGCTGCTGGAGTCTGTAAACTGAGGGAACGGATTCTTCCGACCTGAAATTTACTTCCCTACCTGACCCTTCCGGGGCTCCGTACAAACCAGCTTTTAGAGCAGGAATAACTGGAGTTGAGAAGACAGAAACAACTAATGACTCCTGCATTAGCAACCTGCAGCAAAGTCTACTAAACCAGTCAAAGATAACTCACTGTTTTCAAAAAGAGAGGAGTCACATGGCAGTCAGAGAGCTTACAGGTCAGGTAGCTCCACTTGTACAAACTGTTCAATGTAATGTCAAACATGAAGGTGACAAGCAAAGCAAAATGTACAAAAGTCAGCCCAGAGACAGAAAAGACAGCATGCCGACAACGTAACGAGGACTGCTTTAACTGTGGCAGTGAGTCTCACTGAAGGGATGGCGAGTAGGGGGAGGTCCTACGGAGGGAAACTGGCCTCTGATACCCAAGTCCCAACGTGACAAAATCCCCAAAGCTCAAAGTTTACCCCAGGTCCAACACACAGAGCTAGACCAGAACCAGGCAGACGGCATCACAAAGTTCTGAGTCAAGAATCCAAAAAAGGGTTTTAAATAAAGACAACTGGACTTATTTGGTTCTTTGAAGACATTTCACTGCCCTGTGATGGACTGGCGACCCATCCAGGGTGTCCCCCACCTCTCGCCCCTTGACCGCTGGAGATAGGCACCAGCTCCCCCGCGACCCTCCGTGGAGGACTAAGTGGCTACAGAAGATGGATGGAAGACGTTTCTGCTCATCCCAGTAGCTTTGTCAGTTCTGTCTGTAGTAAAGGAGAGAGAGTCTTCTCTTCCTCTGTCTGTGACACACCTCCTTCTCCCCCTTGAGGAGGTGTTCGCTCCACTGTATTCAGCTGGAGTCCTGGTGAGGTGTTCTGATTGGAGGAGAGAATGAAGTTCAGAGCAGACTGGTAGGAGGTGGAGAGATGAAATCTGAGTCCTCCTCTGTTTGAAGCTGGTTCTTCACGTAGATGTCTTCTTTAACTCCTCTCTCAAACCATCGGTCTTCTCATGTCCTGGTGCCTGCAGGCAGTCTGTGTTTCTCCCTCAGGGCGTGGCAGGCAGATCCTCTCCAGCTGCAGCTCATCATCCTCATCAGAGGAGGACCTTCATAAGGAGCAGATCCACAGAGGGACGACGCCAGTCTTTTCCACCTCACCAGTGGTAAACTCAGGTCTGCTGATTAGCATCTTGTCTTTGACTTCTAATAATCACTCTGTTGGTCCTCCAGTCCTTCGTCTGGCGTCGTCCATTCATCCTCCATCAACTTCTCATCACCGCTCCAACCATCCTCACCTAGGACAGACAAAACCTCCCCAAGACCCCTATCTTCATCCTACCAGTAAGACCTCCATTCAAACCTCATCTCAGCACGTTATCCTCACCTCCATATACTCACTCTCCTCTCAGTGAAGTCTCCTGTACCCGGGTCCCACGGATCCTCCTGGATCCACCTCCACACCACCAAACCTTATAATAAAAAACATTATACTTTCTGTTTCCTCCGACTGTGTTGCTCCAGGATCCTCTCAAAACCTCAGATTATGACAGGTCTTCTCTGTCCAAAATGTGGAGGTTGTGGTTTTCAAAGGTGTGTCCCTTGTCTCTGAGGTGGACTCTGAGTCCTGTCCTGATGATGTGTCTCTCCTGTGTTGAGACATGTTCTTGTGTAGTTGTTGTTTAGTGTTTCCAGTGTAAAGGTCTGAACAGTCCTCAGAAACAACACCACTGGTCTTCTGTCTGGGAGTCTTGTCCTCAGGATGGACCAGTTCCTGTCTGAGGGTGTTGTTGGGTTGGAACTTTACTGGGATGCTGTGTTTGGAGAAAACTCTTCTCAGTGTCTCTGAGACTCCTGCTACGTATGGGATGACGGAGCTTTAGCGCTTGTTGTCCTTGTCTTTTGTAGCTGCTGTGGAGTCTTTTCCAGATTTCTTTCTTGATTTAGTGAAGGCCCAGTTTGGGTAACTGCAGGTCTGGAGAGCTTCTTTGACGTGTTTCTGTTCCTTTTGTTTCTCTTCAGTTCTGGTGGAATGTTCTCAGCTCGGTGGTGTAATGTCCTGATAACTGATAGTGTGTGCCCCAGTGGGTGATGGGAGTCAAAATGCAGGTACTGGTCTGTGTGAGGAGGTTTCCTGTAAACCTCAGTGCTGAGACTTCCATCCTGTTGGATTTGTACAGCGCAGTCCAAGAAGGGCAGCTTGTTGTTGTGTGCGTCCTCCTGGTGGACCTGATGTTTGATCCACAGCGTTGATGTGTTTGGTGAAGCTTCTACTTCAGGAGTCAGGATCTTGACCCATGTGTCGTCCACATATCTGAACCAGTGGCTCGGTGCTGCTCCATTGGAGGAGTTCAGAGCTCTGTTTCCACTTCCTCCATATAGGTGTTAGCCACAATGGGTGAGACTGGAGAGCCCATGGCACATCCATGTTTCTGCCTGTAGAACTGTGGTTGTGTTTGAAGTAGGTGGTGGAGAGACAAAGGTCCAGGAGGGACCAGATCTGGTCTGGAGTCAGGTTTGTTCTGTCCTTTAGTGAGTCTTCTTGTTTCAGACGTTTCCTAACAGCTTCCACTGCTTCAGCTGTAGGAATACATGTGAAGAGGGAAGTGACGTCGAAGGAGACGATGGCTTCACCTGGTGACAGTTTGAGATGTTCGACTTTCTTGACAAAATCCACAGAATGTTGGATGTGATGTTGGGTTTTTCCAACTAAAGGGGCCAGGATGGTGGAGAGGGGTTTAGCGATGTTGTAGGTGGTGGAGCAGATGCTGATGGGTCTGAGTGGTGTTCCTGCTTTGTGAATTTTTGGAAGTCTGTATATGCCTGGAATGGCTTCTCCTGGATAGAGTCTGTAGTACAACGGGTGGTCCGTTACTTTTTCTTTTTCCAGTTGCTGTAGATGGATGAGCAGCGAAACGTCTTCAAAGAACCAAAGAAGTCCAGTTGCCTTTATTTAAAACCCTTTTTTGGATTATCATGACCTGATGACTGAGAACCGTCACCAGCTTACTGAGTCAAGAAAAACCTAAACTAGGGATCAACCACCTGAAGTGTGTAACCTTAATGTAAAAGGCAAAAGAACAACACAGCTGATGGGTAAAAGTGTCTGGTTTGGTGTAAAACTCCAGCACTGTGGGACGGGTCTCGGTAATGACTGCACATTGGAAGAGGAATGATTAACCGGATGTGGAAGTAGTGATGAGCTCTTAGACCTAAATGGATCAAATCCCTTTCAGGGCAGGGTAGAAGCTAGCCTTAGCCCATGTGATCCAAAAGGAAAAGCTACAGCTCAGGATGAAGTGTTAGTTCCCGTCTTAGTGAGTCGTGACGTTCTGCAAAAACCAATAATGGAGTTTAACGCCACTGAGGAGGTGATCAAACAGAACCTACTCAGTCAACTATGTAGAGTGGATAGATCGCTTAGTTTAATTTTCATGTTGTTTTTAAACTATTTTGTGATTTAAATCTTCTTCTTTCTCCTCTTCCTGTGAGACTGGTGGGGCGGCGCCCTAGCGCCCCCTATTGACAGGCCAACACTGTTTAGGTGCATGAGCTGGATTATTATTAATCTACCGTATGGTCATTTACCGTATGGTCATTCTAGTGAACTGTGCTTACATATCCCTCTTTGTCTTCCTCATCTGGAGAGGGAATGTTCGCCGTTCACCACAGACATGTTCACCGGCCGGTGGCGGGGACATTCTGGTCTTCTCATTCCACCGAGCTCCAAGCAACGTGCTTGAAGGGGAACTTGAGCTGATGCACACTCATGACGCGAAAACGGGAACGTTACAAAACAATACACGGCTGGAACTAGGAACCAAACATTAGTTCCGCCCCACGGACAATTCCGGTAGTTCCGCTCACATAAAAAGCAAGCTGCGATTAGTTGCGTAAATTTTTTACACATTATTTTATTTCTAATTAATTAATCAAAATGAAAGCATTAAATTCCCACCCCTAATTTTCATATATTATGTAATATTACAGTTTAAAAGATTTCTTTGATTGTACACTGTAAGAGAAGCTGAACAGCAACCCAAGAGACGAGATCCTAGGAGAGGAAGGCAATCTGATAAAAGCAGCTTCCTGCTGACATGTAGCGTTTAGCGTGCAGCTCTTCTTCCTCCTCTCTGGGTCGGGGTCACGGGGGGCAGCAGCCCCAGCAGGGACGCCACATTCACCAGCTCCTCCTAGCAAGAATACAGCGTGGAGTCACTTTGATCTGTTATGGAGGATGAATTAAATAGTTCTTACATAACTCTAAGTGGGTTTGTAGAAATGAACAAATACAGGTATTTGTATTTTGCTGTTATGTTTATATCATATGTTGTAATAGTCTGTAGTAATTCTACTATAGTGTATATTATCTGGACAAACACAAACCTCCATGAGCCCATGTACATCTTTATAGCTGCTCTGTTGTTTAACTGTGTTCTTTACAGCTCTACTGTTTACCCAAAGCTCCTGATTGACTTTTTATCTGATAATCAGATCATATCATATCCAGCCTGCCTCTTCCAGTTCTTCATGTTTTATTCTGTAGGTGGAACAGAGTTCTTACTGCTGGCAGCCATGGCTTTTGACAGATATGTGTCCATCTGTAAACCTCTGAGATATGCAGCTATCATGAGAGGAAACACAGTGAAGGGTTTTCTGGTTGCTGCCTGGTCTTTCTCAGCCTGTCATGTCGCAGTACAGATAATACTAACTGCTGACACTAAAATATGTAACTTGGATTTGAAAGGAATAATTTGTAACAATGCCATTTACACTCTTCAGTGTTTGCGACCAAGAGCCCTCACTGTGTTTGGGCTTGTTTCTTTGTTAGATCTAGTCATAATTCCAATGCTCTTCACAGTTTTCACATACACAAAGATATTCATAGCATCAGCTCAAAAGTGTAGAACCTTCAGAAGAAAAGCAGCTGAGACCTGTATACCCCACCTCTTAGTTTTGATCAACTTCTCATATCTGGCTGCTTATGACATCATTATAGCTCGAGTGGAGTCCAACTTTTCTAAAACTGTTCGTTTTATAATGACACTGCAGATATTTCTGTACCATCCTTTGTTTAATCCTTTTATATATGGGCTAAAAATGAAAGAAATTTCTAAGCGTCTAAAACTGATCTGTTTGACCAAAGTCTAGCAGCAATGTCTTTGCATTTTGGAAACAATTGAATTTTCAGTGAGAATTAAAAAACCTCTTCTTGGTTCAGTTGCTCTGTTGAAGTCTGCACTCAGGTAAATGTATCAGCACTAAAACCCATCCAGTTTCCTCCTGAGGAGCTGTTATACCTGCTGCAGTCACAGGGCGAGAGGCGGGGACACCCTGGACAGGTCTCCATTACAGGACACAGAGTCACTCACACCGACTGTATGCACAATTAGTCACCAGTTAATCTAAAATAAATGTCTTGGTCTGTGGGAGGGAGCTGGAGGAAACCCACACAAGGGCAGAAAACTCCAAGCAGAGAGGCCACATCCTGGAACCAAGACCTGCAGCCTCCTTGTGGTGACACAGTTATCAACTGTACCGCCATGCAGCAGCACTGAAAGGCGGGGCTCATTCAGAACACTTTAGGAAGATAAGGCCTGTTCATCTGGTGGATTACTTCGACTTGGTGTCTCTTGAGATCTGATGTGATCAGTGGTGTCATTTTGTTTTGTCTCAACATTTTCTAAACGTTTCTAATAAACGATCACATGAATAACAACACGAAGACTTTATTTTTGTCTAAAAGGTGTTTTTGTTGGAATTGTTTTGCTTCTGAACTTTAAATGATGTCATGATGAATTTAGCTGAGATATCCTGAATAATGTTTTATCTCTTTTAGATTGTGAGTTTATAAGTGGCTCCATATTAAGCCGTAGACCAGGGGTCTCCGGGCCGTTTACGTTTGATCAGGCCCGCCACACAATGTCTACTGAATCATTAAAGTCAGAGGGGAAAATATCAACAACCAACGTGTTTCTGTGATCAAATCCATAATAACTGTTATATCTGAGCCAGGATCTGCGTCATCATGAGGTCAGGTGTAATCAGATCACACAATAAATACAGGTGCATTTTATTCTTTTTAAAAGGTAAACTTGTTTTTTTAAATAGTTTTGCAGTGTTCTCTAGTGTAAATAAATGTTTTGTGTGTAATTTTTATAAAGAAAAAAGCTAAGTTTATTTTATTTTACAACATAAAGTTAGTTTTGTTCAGGCTCAGTGACAGTCTGTTTATATCAAACAGTTTTTACTTTAATCAGTTCATTATTTATCACTTGAGTTACTTCATTTATATTTGAACCTGAATAAAACAAGGTAGTGTCATCAGCAAAGAGAACAGTACCAAGTAGTTTGGACACATTTACAAAATCATTAATAAATAATATAAACAGTTTGGGTCCCAGTACCGACCCTTGTGGTACTCCACAATTTATATCACTCAGTTCTGACCTGATATCGTTTATTTGAACAAACTGTTTTCTATTTTCTAAATAACTATTAACCCACCGATGAGCCACTCCTCCTATCCCATACTGATCTCATTTCTGAAGTAACCTTGAATGATCAATGACGTCGAATGCTTTTTTAAAATCAATAAATATACTGATAAAGTCGTTTTTATTGTCTATTGCTGTTGATATTTTGTCCGTTAATTCCATTATATATATATATATATTGCTGTTGAATGTTTACTTCTGAATCCATACTGTTCTGGGTTTAAAATATAATTTTTTTCGATGAATTTATCCAACCTTGTTACAAACACTTTTTCCAATACTTTTGAAAACTGTGGAAGTAGTGACACCGGCCTGTAGTTATTGAAGCTGTGTTTATCACCACTCTTAAACAATGGAATGACTTTAGCAGTTTTCATTAAATCAGGAAACACTCCGGTAGAAAGTGACAGATTACAGATGTAAGTGAATGGATCAATAACAGAGTCTATAATAGTTTTAATAGTCATCATATCTAGGTCATCATCATCGGTTGATTTTTTGCTTCCACAGTTTTTTACAATAGCCAGTTTTTGTGTCCGGGGATCGGACCGCCAAAGCTCCCGCCTCGGTCTGCCATCCGATCCACAATGCACCGGACCCTTCATGTTCCTCCTGCAGGTGGTGGGCCCACAGGTGGATGAGCCCATGTATCCAGTTCGGGCTGGGCCCGGCCGGGCCCCATGGGCGAAAGCCCGGCCACCAGGCGCTCGCTCACGGGCCCCAACCCCAGGCCTGGCTCCAGGGTGGGACCCCGGTAACCCTCCGAGCCGGGTACACTGGCTCGATGATTGTACTTGCATGAAGAGTCTTTTGACCGCGTCCCGAGAGCAGTGGGGGACATTGAGTCCGAATGGGCCTTGTTCCGCTCTGCGATTGTTGAGGCGGCTGTTGCTAGCTGTGGTCGCAAGGTAGCCGGTGCCAATCGTGGCGGTAACCCCCGTACCCGCTGGTGGACACCAGAGGTTAGGGGAGCCGTCAGGCTGAAGAAGGAGGCCTACAGGGCGTGGCTGGTCTGTGGGTCTCCAGAGGCAGCAGATAGGTACCGGCGGGCCAAGCGGAGTGCAGCAGTGGCAGTTTCCGAGGCAAAATCTCGGGCGTGGGAGGAGTTTGGCGAGACCATGGAGAAAGACTATCGGTCGGCTCCAAAGAGGTTCTGGCAAACCATCCGGCGCCTCAGGGGAGGAAGGCAGCAACTCGCTCACACTGTTTACAGTGGGGACGGGGAGCTGCTGACGTCAACTGGGGCTATAGTCGGGCGGTGGAAGGAATACTTTGAGGAGCTCCTCAATCCCACCGACGCGCATTCCGAGGAGGAACCAGAGCTGGGAGACCTGGGGACGGACTGTCCAATCTCTGGGGCAGAAGTCGCTGAGGTAGTCAAACAACTACACAGCGGCGGAGCCCCGGGGGTGGATGAGATCCGACCTGGGTATCTCAAGGCAATGGATGTTGTAGGACTGTCTTGTTGACACGTCTCTGCAACATTGCGTGGTCATCGGGGGCAGTTCCTGTGGAGTGGCAGACCGGGGTGGTGGTTCCCATTTTTAAGAAGGGGGACCAGAGGGTGTGTTCCAACTATAGGGGATCACACTCCTCAGCCTCCCTGGAAAGGTCTACTCCAGGGTCCTGGAGAGGAGGGTCCGGTCGATGGTTGAACCTCAGATAGAAGAGGAGCAATGTGGTTTTCGTCCTGGTCGTGGAACTATGGACCAGCTCTTTACCCTCTCTAGGGTGATGGAGGGGTCATGGGAGTTTGTCCAACCAGTCCACATGTGTTTAGTGGATTTGGAGAAGGCTTATGACCGTGTCCCCAGGGACACCCTGTGGGGGACGCTCCAGGAGTACGGGGTGGATGGTCTTTTGTTAAGGGCCATTCAGTCCCTGTACCAGAGGAGTGTGAGTCTGGTCCTCATAGCCGGCAGTAAGTCGGACCTGTTCCCAGTGAGGGTTGGACTCCGCCAGGGCTGCCCTTTGTCACCGGTCCTGTTCAGAACCTTTATGGACAGGATTTCTAGGCGCAGCCGTGGTGTGGAGGGTGTTGAGTTTGGTGACAGGAGAATCGCGTCTCTGCTTTTTGCAGATGATGTGGTCCTCCTAGCTTCATCGAGCTCTGACCTTCAGCTCTTGCTGGGGAGGTTCGCAGCCGAGTGTGAAGCGGCTGGGATGAGGATCAGCACCTCCAAGTCTGAGGCCATGGTTCTCGGTCAGAAAAGGGTGGCTTGCCAACTCCAGGTCGGGAGAGAGGTCCTGCCTCAAGTGGAGGAGTTCAAGTATCTCGGGGTCTTGTTCACGAGTGAGGGAAGGAGGGAGCGGGAGATCGACAGGCGGATTGGGGCAGCGTCTGCAGTGATGGACGCTGAACCGGTCTGTTGTGGTGAAGAAGGAGCTGAGCCAGAAAGCAAGGCTCTCGATTTACCGGTCGGTCTACCTCCCAATCCTCACCTGGTCATGAGCTTTGGGTAATGACCGAAAGAACGAGATCACGGATACAAGCGGCCGAAATGAGTTTTCTCCGCAGGGTGGCCGGGCTCAGCCTTAGGGATAGGGTGAGGAGCTCGAACATTCAGGAGAGACTCGGAGTAGAACCGCTGCTCCTCCATGTCAAAAAGAGCCAGTTGAGGTGGTTCGGGCATCTTGTTAGGACGCCTCCTGGACGCCTCCCCAGGGAGGTGTTTCAGGCATGTCCTGCCGGCAGGAGGCCCCCGGGTCGACCCAGGACACGCTGGAGAAAATATATCTCTGGTTTGGCCCTGGAGCGCCTTGGGATCCTGCCGGAGGAGCTGGTAGAAGTGGCTGGGGAGAGGACCGTCTGGAGCTCCCTGATTGGGATGCTGCCCCCGCGACCCGGACCCGGATAAGCGGAAGAAGACGAGACGAGACGAGTTTTTTACAAGTTCAGGTTATATGGTTATATGCATTATAAACTTATTCTTATAACTAATTGTCTGTTTCAAATTCTGATTTTTTTGTTGGTATTATCTCAAAATTCTGACTGTTTTTCATAAGACTTAAAGTCATAAAAATCTTAATAATAAAAAAATAAATGCCAGAAATGTCTCACTTTGTATGTAATGAGACTAATATATAATTCACATCTTTTAATATAGTATAAATAAATAATCAGCCTAATCATATGTTCAGGCCTAACCCTGATGTCCCAATGTCCAAATCTGTGTAGTTCTTGTCCATTGGTCAGGTGAGTCTGAGGACCGGACGCAGTCAAATGACCAGAGGTGCTCTAAAGGAAGAAAAACACAAGAATCTAATAATTTAATCATGAAACAATCTAACTTCTTGATATTAGCATCAGGAATCTGTGAGCTGTATATATGACACAGTTTGTCAGGAACTTTTTTCACTTAGATTTATGACTATGGAATAATCATAAATATTAGCTCAGCAGCGTTAACATATTAACTAGATGTTTGGATGCTCCTTTAATATCTGTCTAATGTATAAACATGCTGCGGTTATTATGTGTCTGTAATCCTGACAGTGGTGTAGCATCTGAAGTAAAGAGCCTGGAGTACAAATCAAAACTATGAGCAGATTTAGCTTACAGCTAATATAAAGGCTCACTGTTCATTTATTATAAATACTAAACGTTAACTCACATTATTGTTAATAAACAACTCTGCTCTGAAACATAACAATAAAACATACAAAATTACTCAAAGTTATTACTGACATAATTATTAGGAACATTTTTAATAAAAATAACACCTTAAAGAATCAAATGAAACTCTTTAGAGGACAGAAGTCTGCTGATGTGTTGGGTCTGAATCTGTGTGACGGCTGAGGGGAAGTCGCTGTTCTCGTTTGAAATAAAAATCCACCAGTTTCTCCTTTGACTCCAAGAATGTCCACATGTGGAGGTCAGCATGTCCTGAATACATTTTAGAAAGAACTGTTGTGGATCGAAAAGAATGGATGCCTTTCAGTGTGAAACTATCAGGATCAGCTGAATTCTACCCTGGTTAAACAAACACGGAGCTTCCTACAGGGCTCGTGTTCAGTGTAGAGACAACATCCGGGTCACAACAGCTGTCAATAAATGAAATAGCCAGAATCGAAAAAAAATCCGTGTACTCTTCGTTCTTTCCATTTTCAATTAAAACCAAAAATCGAAAAAGGAATTTTTTCTTTCATATTTTGTTTTTTGTTTTTGAAACGGATACAAAACGCCAAAAAAGGTCTTGTTTTTCATATTTTAATCCTAGTCGTAGACCAAAAAAACGAAATGGAAAAACGGGCTGTAAGAAAGAATTAGATTTTCATATTTCATTGCTCCGGTCTTTGCGAGTCCGGTAAAGTTTAAGAAATTGGCAGATTCGAAGTTTGCCATTCAATAGCTTCCGATCAAATGGGCGTAATAACAAATACTGGACCTCATTAGAATCGTAGGAAGGAGGTCTACAAGCTACAACCTCGTTTTTATAAAACCATCCCTCCTCCGCTGCAGTTTTACATTTTGATCGCTGGTCCAGTCAGCTGAAGGCTGCTGAGCGGGCAGGGACCGTCTACAAATGACCACTCTGTTGACAGCTCTTATGTAAAAATTAACTACACTCTTCTACACTGTACTTTCACCAAACTTATACATAGTGTCAATAGACATCTTCTCTTCAGATTGCATTCTAAAAATATATTTTTTGCGGATTTTTGTTTATATTTTGTTAATATTTTTTATTATATTTACTAGGAACTCTAAACCTGTACACTGTAATCACCATATTATTTACTCTACATACTAGAAGTCACCAAAATCACACAGATGATCACAGTACATATATACTACAAGTCTCAGCTTCTGGAAATGTGTTTTTTATGATTTTTGGTGAAATATTGTTTATTA
>SSNR01000308.1:397457-412457 GCA_006937965.1 Callopanchax toddi | reverse complement strand
AAAAGTAACTCAGTTAGATTACTAGTTACTTTTTAAGTTACTTTATTATTGACCTTCAGCTGCCGATGACTCCTCCCCCACCTCAACATTAAACTGACCTCCAGTGTGACTAGTCTCTGTTTGTGTTGCTGCAGCTGGTTTTACTGTATCAGCCCTGACCCTACATGACCCCCTTTTCTAAATATACCGTTTGGGAAAAGTTTTGTTTGACAACTAAAGCTCAGCTTTTAGAAAGATTTATTTAATTATTTAAAAATTATTATTTATTTTTTTATTTAAAGTAAAGTAAAATGCACAACTCTGACTAAAATGAATGATGTAGCTCCTCATCAGCTGTTCTTTAGACTCGCCTGTTAGTTCCAGGGTTTCAGGACCACGAGGAGCTAACACCAGCTGTGTTTGTCTGAAGGACGCATCAGAACGTCTCTTTAGTTGCTGGCGCTCCTTCATTCCAGCTGTTTGGAGCTACGGCTGCATCAGGCTGCTAGAGCCAGTCTGTCAGACAGACAGTCAGCTGTTCCTGCTCGGGTCAGTTGTTCTCAGTCTCACACTCCTTAATAAAGTCTAGACCCCGAAGATAAAACAACCTGTTGTATCAGAGGAGTTTACAAAAATAATGCCCGGATATTCAGGTAAATAGGCTACTTTATCACAGGTCACATACAAAGCTTCTGTACTCGACTAAGCCAAGCTAATGAGCTTGCAAAAAAGCATCTATCAGGGTCTCAGAGAAAAATGAAAAAGAACTATGATAAATAGCGTGGGGGGCATTGTTTTACCATATTTTCTTTTGTATTAATAAAATGTGTGGTTATTTATGGAATCATGTCTCCGCTTGCCTTTGGTTGAACCTTTTTTATGAACTAGTGAGTAGTTCGTGCGCGCTCCCGCTCACAGCTGCAGCTACTCGGAGCGCCGGGGGTGGGGCTAGAGAGGTTCATTTATGAAAGCTGCACCAAGTCCCTTTAAATGCTGTGGATTGAGCAGAAAAATGTTGCTACAAAATAAATAGAGATCAAAGTTTTTTGTCTTTTGTTTTTCTTTCTGCTGATTTGAAAAACGACCCCCCCACCGGCGTGCGTACCGAGCGCCAGGTTCTCCCTTGAGTACATGGAATGAAAGATTGTGTGCGCCGCTGTTTATTTGTGTTTTGTGGCAGTATGAATGTGCATCCTCCAGAGATTAGACCTTTAGAGAGGCAAGATGTCTAATAAAAAACTTTCCAAAGACTCAATGCTCAAATTGTTAGAAGATGATACGACACTAAGCTCTCTGTCTTTGACTACAGACGGTGGAACAGACACTCAGTGCAGATTTGATTAACTGTTTATTGAATTATCATTTAAAAACATTGATGGATGAAGTCAATACTTCCTATATAACTCTTAGTGGGTTTATGGAAATGAACAAGTACAGGTATTTGTGTTTTGCAGTTTTGTTTACAGTATACCTTTTAATAGTCTGTAGTAATTCTACTATAGTGTATATTATCTGGACAAACACAAACCTCCATGAGCCCATGTACATCTTTATAGCTGCTCTGTTGTTTAACTGTGTTCTTTACAGCTCTACTGTTTACCCAAAGCTCCTGATTGACTTTTTATCTGATAATCAGATCATATCATATCCAGCCTGCCTCTTCCAGTTCTTCATGTTTTATTCTGTAGGTGGAACAGAGTTCTTACTGCTGGCAGCCATGGCTTTTGACAGATATGTGTCCATCTGTAAACCTCTGAGATATCCAGCTATCATGAGAAGAAACACAGTCAACGGTTTACTGATTCTGGCCTGGATCGTACCTGTTTTTCATCTTTCAGCTCAAACATATTTGTGTGCTAAAGCTAAATTATGTAGTTTGAATTTGAAAGGAATCATTTGTAACAATTCGATTTTCTCACTTCAGTGTGTGAAATCAAATGTGATTACTCTACTGGGGCTTGCTTCGTTACTATATATTGTAATACTTCCACTGCTCTTTACAGTTTTTACATACACAAAGATCTTTGTAACATCATACAGACAGAGTAAAGCCTTTAGAAGAAAAGCAGCTGAGACCTGCATACCCCACCTGCTAGTTTTAATCAACTTTTCTTATTTAGCTTCATATGGTGTCATTATAGCTCGCGTGGAGTCCAATTTTTCCCAAACTGTCCAATTTATAATGACTCTGCAACTCTTTCTATACCATCCTTTAATAAATCCTTTCATATATGGGATAAAAATGAAAGAGATTTATAAAAACCTGAAACGCTTCTGTTTGATCAAATTGTAAAAACATGTTTTTTTATTTTCAGTCAAATTTAAAGCTTCTGTTGCTCTGATTATGACTGTACATAATGAAGCGTTTATTTATGGTGAACACAACAGTTCAAGTAAAGGACAAAATGCACACATCTGCTTGGATTTGTTCTGTCCTGCTGCATTCAGCATTCACATTGCAGCCTTTCTCTTTCTTTTCTTCTGCATATTTTTGGAACTTATTCTTCTACATTTTCATCCATTTCAACAGATTTTATATCAAACGTTCATTTCTTTCAGAACCTTCTGCTTGTGACAGTAATATCACCTTCATTTATTTATTACAGTTTTCTGGGTCCATTAGAAATGGATGTGAAATCCTTTAAACTGCCTCAAATGTTTTAGCAAACTTTGAGATCTTTATATGTCAAGAACCCAGCTCAACTCCCCCAACCACAGACACCATGAACCGTCACCTGACCCCAACACCACGTCTCCTCTGAGCCCGCCAGTCCACTCTGCACGTCACCACTAGGGTGTCAAAGCGAGTACCACCTATGAATACAATCAGCAGTGCTATCGTTCAGAGTCGGATCAGTATCACTCACATTCATTTTCGTGCAGATTCTCTTTAAACTGAGGAAACTACAGACAAACGTATGTCCATAGCGTGATGTTAAATGTCGCCATGCCAGCACTCTGACTAGCAACACCGAACTGTCCTTTATATACGTAGTGCCCCTGTCTGCCTATGGGCCAGACACTTAACAATAGGTGCTTTAAGCCTGAGACATTATACTGTATGTCTTTTTTCGTAATAATTGTTGAAAATGTCTTTGTGTAAATATAGAAACTGTGTACTTATAATTATGGAAATGTGTGAAATTTTTTGTAAAAATTTGTGACTTGAATACAATTTCCAAATATTTTTCATCCAAAACAAATTAATGTTAATATTGCAGGATGTTATAGGCAAAATAGTTTTTTTGAGTAATTTTTACAACACAGCTGACATGTCAAATAAAAAGATTGCATCAGACTATTGACAGATATTTGGATAATCTGTGGTAACCGTTCACCAGTTTGTCTTCACAGAACATCGTTGAATTGTCGTTTCATTGTATAGCTGTATATTTACTGAGTGTTTGATATTATCTTCATGTCTCTGTTTTATGGACCAGCATTATATTGAAATTACAATGTGAACTCTGTTAGTTCGAACTACTTTTAAACCTGTTTTTTCTTCTGTCACGTTTTTAGTTTAGAAAAGATTCTTGCCCTCTGCTGGTGTGGTTAGGTATTGACACAGATAACATTTAAATGTTTTATTTTTTCAAGAACAGAAATATTTGTCTTATTAGGGACAATCTTGTTTATATACATATTTTATTGATTTGTATATAGTCTAGATTAAATATACTAAACATGAGTTTACCATACAATGAAATACTTTATGTTTAAATGATAAAATTTAGTGTTTATATATTTATTTGAATAATTTTCTAAAAAGATCTAGTGCAGAACCATACATTACAAGGCCTAATATTTAAAGATTAACCCTCTCAGGCTCAAATTAACTTTTAGTGACAGGAAAAATCTGATATTTCAGGAAAATTATACAGTATTTTATGGGTTGGTAAAATAGAATTCTGACTTTTGTTTGAGAGAGACCTTCATGTGGATTCTGTTGACTCTTTTAGGAAACAGTTGAAAACTCATTTATTCAGGCTCGCTTTTAACTGATTTTAGGTTGCATGATGTTTTTGTTTTATCATGTTTTTATTTTGCGTTTTATCAAGTTTTTATTTTTGTGTTTTATTATGTTCTTATCAAGTTTTATCCTTTGTGTTTTTATAATTGTTTTTATTGTAAAGCACTTTGTGGCCATTGGCCTGTGTAAGGTGCTATATAAATACAGTTATTATTATTATTATTATTATGTGCAATGCGTTCTGCAATGTTGTGGATTTGCAACAATGGCCCGGTCTGGTAAATTGACACTGACAACTGAATATGATATGAACACTAACTTCTTTTAAAAACCATGCAACAATGTGCTCTACAGTGGCAGAATGACAACAAAAACAACATGATATAGATGAGTAAGAAAATACAAACTCTGAAATCCCCATTGACATGGCCATGTCTGCATGTCACTTTGTCATTTAGTCCAAGAAACAATCTTTGTCCTTTGTAAAGCACACAAGTACTTTGATTCACATTGGTATTGTCATTCATGTGTATGTACAGTATGTATGCGATGATCAAATCGCCTACGTCCCATGACTGTTGCAATTGGTTCGTAGCGAGTTTCCGTATGCCAGTACACGCGTTACGATGGCAGACGTACTACGGTCATCAATATGTGTAAACCAATTCATTGCTCTATTTCAAAAGGGGTTGTTTTAGTTCTGGATCATTCTTCATAACTGCATACAGGTTAGACTGGTGAGAAATATGTTCAAACACAGATTTGTCCATGAACTGATCAAAATACCACTTGGTACTTTGTCTGGTGGAGGTGAGATCGCAGGTCCTCAGAATGAAGAGTCTATGTCACATGCTGTGGGTTCACTCTGCCTCCAAGAAAAACTTTTCTCTACTGGAGCTGGGCCTAGCTTAAGTTCATGGTCATCTGGGACCTCAGTGTCACCGTCTGCATGTACCTTATGAATTTCAACATCAGCGTGGTTGGGATTAGTTTTTGCTATTTTTGCCAGTGGCTCATCATCATCATCATCATCATCATCAAGGCTGGAGTCAGACTCGTATGCTTGATGAGTTCAAAATCTGGATCATCAATTTTATCTTCTGAAATGGATTCTGTGTACGATAAAGCCCTATCAGGAAGGCAAGTCATGGCTTCCCTGGTTGAGTAAATGTTTTGTTGGCCTGCCATACAACACCACAAATCCTACAAAGACTGTTCTGTAAGATAGTTTGCCAAAAAATGCTTTCACACAATGATCTGTACTAATATATTTTTGGTGTAATTTAGGCTACATAGGTTTTCCTCGCTGCACAGTCAAATAAACATCGTATTATGCCATTACTTTTGATCAAATCTGCCTCTTCGTGTTTGTTACGTGACTCAAAATTATTTAATTTTCCATAGGATATACCCTCAGTGACACCTAAAACTAATAAGTAAACACTGGTGATAGTAAAATAACTTTACTTGCTCAAAAAATAGGGAAACTAGTAGGTAAAAGGTGGCATCCAGTGGTCCCAGTCTGGCCACACGTTGCAAATCTGCAACAATGAAATAGAGTTGCTTCTGGGTAAAAACACAGAGCAGGTAAAATCTAATAATTGGCTTGTACTGTATATATGTATTCATGATGCTTCTTATGCACCTTTGGTTTCAAATTAATGTAGGTTGATAATGATCCTTACATGAAATTGATGCCTAGAAAATCCATTTCAGAGAAACTTTGTAAGCAGACAAGTTGTAAGTGAGACAGCACTGCCATCTGGTGAGCAAGTGGGAAACTGTTTGTTGCTAATGCACAACTAAGTCCAACATTCAAAAAAGGGTTTAAATAAAGACAACTGGACTTCTTTGGTCCTCTGAAGACGTTTCTGCTCATCCCAGTAGCTTTGTCAGTTCTGTCTGTAGTAAAGGAGAGAGAGTCTTCTCTTCCTCTGTCTGTGACACACCTCCTTCTCCCCCTTGAGGAGGTGTTCGCTCCACTGTATTCAGCTGGAGTCCTGGTGAGGTGTTCTGATCAGAGGAGAGAATGAAGTTCAGAGCAGACTGGTAGGAGGTGGAGAGATGAAATCTGAGTCCTCCTCTGGTTAAAGTTGGTTCTTCACGTTTGACATAGATGTCTTCTTTAACTCCTCTCTCAGACCATCGGTCTTCTCTGTCCAAAATGTGGACGTTATGGTTTTCAAAGGTGTGTCCCTTGATGGGGCGGGCCGTCTCTGGCTGGGGCCTGGGGTGGTCCTGGGGGCTCAGGTTCTGCTTGGCGTGTTGCTGGCGGGGGGGCTGGTGTCTGTCCCAGTGCCTGGCCCTGGCTCTGGGGCCTTTAGTGTGCTGGTGGGTCTTGGTACCACCTAGCCAATGGGGCTGGTTCCATCTGCGCTGGGGGGGAGGAGTCTGGGGGGGGGCGCTTTGCCTGGGTGTCTATGTAAGTTTGTAGTTACTATGTGCGTGATTGAGGGAGGTATAGTTACCCTGCTGGGGTGGGGGTGGGGGACTCCGTGGGCTCCGTGGCGCTGTGTGGGGCTCCTGCCGTGGACCTGGATGGGTGGGCCGGCGATCTCCCTGCCCTGGGTGGTTTTGGGGAACGGGGGTGCTTACTGGGGCCAGCGGGGGAGCTGGCCCCCTGGGAGGGCTTGTCCCCCCAGTCTTGCCTCCCCATCCCCGGATTTTTCCCTCCCTCTGCTCCGTCACGTCACCACACACACAGGGCTTTGGGTCACGGGTACGTCATGGTGTGGAACACCATCTCTGCAGTCCTGTGGCCCAATTTTATTGCACAATTTAAACACTTCCACCACAGACATTCTTACATTATGCATCTAGGGTCTTTGGAGGAATTACACCCAGTAATACCCAGGGGGAGGGAGGTCTAGCCGGCTAACCTCTCCTCCGGTGTCATTACCCATCTCCACGCATTTAGACACTTAGGATCCAGGGCGGGGGATGGCGGGCCTCTGCTGGGTCCGGTTCGCTCCTGGGTCTCGGGTCTCTGGTTCCGGCTAGATCTACCCTGGATGGCCGGCTGCAGGCGGTGCCTGTGAGCTCCTAGCCGCGACCCCCCAGGGGCTCTAGCGCGGCGACTGCCGGGGGCCCACGTGGGGTGAGCCTCTGTGCCCTCTGGGGGAGAGTTTAGCGACTGCCCTGACGGCGATCTCCCTGGGGTGTCCGTGCCCTGGGTGGCCTCTGGACGTCTGGGGCCTGGACCTCCTCCGCGTCCTCCGTGGGCCTTGGGGGCGGGTCTGTGGCTCCTCTAACTTATTATTGAATGTTTCAATAGAGAAACCTTACATAAACAAGCGCGCATATATACACACAGGTGATCACAAGGTGCTCACATAAAGACGACTCAGGTGTTTTCAGACACATTGACTGGGGCTGTGGTTGACACTGAACTCTCTTGAACTGGTGTATACGCAGTGGCGGCCCGTCCATAGGGGGCGCTCGGGCGCCGCCCCACCAGTCCCAAGAGGAAGAAGAAGAGAAATAGGGATCACAAAATATAAAAAACTAACATAAAAATCAAACTAAACAAGCCATCCATCATATACACAATAAGTGCTGTGTATAATCTGCATTTAGGTGTAGTTTAGAAAGGTTTTCTTACTATTTTTTACTGGACCGATGGGTCGTGTTTCTCTGTGTTCTACTGCGCATGTCTGGACCGGACGCCGTCCCAACATAGCGCATTGTTTTCTGCTCCTGACGCATGCGCACTGAGTGCAAAAAATAGGAGATCGCTCGGGACGCAGGTCTTCAGCGTCCCTGTGTGACATGCGCACAACAGCAGGAGTCCGGAGTGTTGCTCAGACCGGAACCGGAAGTTCTTGCTCTCTTTTTAATGGAGGGTAGAAAATGGATATTTATTCAAAGAATCCTTCTTTCCTGCTTGTGAAAACAAGCCGAATGATTCCATTTGTCCTGATTTCGTCAACTCAGTGGTGAGTGACTTCGTTTGTTTGTTTCTTTTCTTAATGACTATGTGTCTGTCACGGATTTTCCCATTCAAAAACCCCATAGGCGGAGCTAGCCGCGGCTAGCAGTGCTAAGTCCTGATGAGTGAATTTATACCTTAAATAGCGACATGTGTTTGTTGAGGTGTCTGCCGAATGTTAGAGAAATACAGGTACTGCTGATTGAATACGTTGGTTTATGTAGTTTAGCCCGTTTTTCATGAGTTTTCTCTACTTTTCATTAAATTATTATGGCGTTTTAAGGAAGTTTGACTTTGCCAGGTTGTTTTTTCCTTGAAACTTTTACAACTTCTGTTGTCACCACATTTTGGTTGTTTTTTTATTTTTATTTGTATCTGATTATATTGATATTATTCTAAGGTCTCCTCATAAAGACTTTATGATTTCTTTACTGTTTGATGTGTAGAATTAGACCTAACAGCTCCACATTGTTAGAGAACTGGTGGTACTAGGGATTTTTACCAGCAAAATATTTAGTCAGATGAAAATATTATCATTCCCTGCCCTAGTGGTGATATGTGATTTTTTTTTGCGCATCCTAGCAAAAATGCGCCCCACCCAAAAAAGTTTCACCAGCAGCCACTGTGTATACGTATACATTTGAAGAATATCACAACTGTTGTTTTGGTGTAAATAGTAAAACTCTTCCTTTGAGAGACAAGTCCCTTTGGAGCCAGGCATTAAATCTGTTTTGTGCTTTTTTTATTATTGGGGCAAAATTAAGGGAACCTCTCAGGGACTGATCTTTATTAATAACAATGCCCAGGTAAGTGACTGAGTCTTTGGGTTAGGGTTAGAATACCAGCGATAGCAGAATGAGCACAATCTTTAAGAGCAAAAAGTTCACATTTCCCAACATTTAAATGAAGACCAGAAGCGCTGGAGAAGTTCTCAATTATATTGATTCATTAATGACAGACCAGTATGTAATCTCATGACTGCACTACTTATAAGTGTTCTACAACTCATGTCCCTTTACTTCAGACAAATCACAAGCAAAGGAGCAAAACAAAAACATTCATCTTTATAAGTTACTAAGTCCAGTTATAACTGGAGAATACTGCACTAAAGTAACTCTACACTGTTTAGTGAAAGAAACGGTGAAGCGGTACGGCAGTCCTCCAGAGACATCAGTGGGGGGGGGGGGGGGGGGGGGGGGGGGGCGCTGAAGGACGGAATGGAATAAAAAACTTTCCACAGACCGAAATGATTCAGTTAGGTAGACCAGGTCTACAGCCTTTAGAGTCAGGGAAGGAAACACACATGCAGACTGGATACTGGTGTAACTGTAGGTAATCTTAATTTATTGGGTGATAATTACCGTAGTTCAAAAAACATTGATGGATGAGTTAAACTATTCCTATATAACTCTAATTGGGTTTGTAGAAATGAACAAGTACAGGTATTTGTGTTTTGCTGTTATGTTTATATCATATGTTGTAATAGTCTGTAGTAATTCTACTATAGTGTATATTATCTGGACAAACACAAACCTCCATGAGCCCATGTACATCTTTATAGCTGCTCTGTTGTTTAACTGTGTTCTTTACAGCTCTACTGTTTACCCAAAGCTCCTGATTGACTTTTTATCTGATAATCAGATCATATCATATCCAGCCTGCCTCTTCCAGTTCTTCATGTTTTACACTGTAGTTGGATCAGAGTTCTTACTGCTGGCAGCCATGGCTTTTGACAGATATGTGTCCATCTGTAAACCTCTGAGATATCCAGCTATCATGAGAGGAAACACAGTCAGCGGTTTACTGATTCTGGCCTGGGTTTTTCCTGCTTGTCACATTACAGTAACAACAACTTTAAGTGCTAAAGCTAAATTATGTAGCTCAAATTTAAAAGGAATCCTCTGTAATAATGCTGTTTTCACTCTTCAGTGTTTACAACCAAGAGCCCTCACTGTGTTTGGGCTTGTTTCTTTGTTAGATCTAGTCATAATTCCAATGCTCTTCACAGTTTTCACATACACAAAGATATTCATAGCATCAGCTCAAAAGTGTAGAACCTTCAGAAGAAAAGCAGCTGAGACCTGTATACCCCACCTCTTAGTTTTGATCAACTTCTCTTATTTAACTGTTTTTGGTGTGATTATAGCTCGTGTGGAGTCTGATCTTCCCCTAACGGTTCATTTCATAATGACACTGCAGGGACTTTTGTACCATCCTTTGCTCAATCCATTCATTTATGGGCTAAAAATGAAAGAAATTTATAAAAAATGTAAAACACTTCTGTTTGAATAAATTGTAGAAACATCTTTGAGTTTTTGTAACAATTACATTTTTCAGTGAGAGTTTAAACTCACTATTTGCTTCTGTTGCTCTGACATAATGAACTGTTTATACTTGCACCAAAATACATATGATGAGCAGAAAAGTGGAAGTAAAGATACATAAAATGTTACATTAGGCATTGACAGCGTGACCTGTAGGGGCATGATTGGGAGGAACGGCCCGCCCAATCTGAACTCGAGTGGTGTTCTGTTATTGGACTTCTGTGCAAGTCGCAGTTTGGCCATAACGAACACCATGTTGGAACATAAGGATGCCCACCGGTACACCTGGTACCAGGGCAGCCTAGGTTACAGGTCGATGATTGACTTTATAGTTGTATCATCTGACCTGAGACCGTATGTTTTGGACACTCGAGTGAAGAGAGGAGCGGAGCTGTCAGCTGATCACCACCTGGTGGTGAGCTGGATCAGGTGGCAGACCTGGTAGACCAGTAGCGTAGCCAGGAATAGATTTTCGGCCGGGCCTAATAAAAAATGGGTGGGCCCAAAAATGTAATAGAAAATCTGTGTATTTGTAAATGTCATTTTTGTTTAAGCAGATATGTGTCTATACAGTGATTCCTCGTTTATTCTGGGAGTTACGTTATAAAAATAACCCGCAATTGCGGTGAAATCCGCCAAGTATCAGTTTTATATTTTTACAATAATTCCAGAAGTTTTAAAGCTGTAAACCCCCTCACTACAAACTTTATACACTTCTCTCAGACAGATCTCGTTTAAACACAACCTGACCATCAGAACGGCAGAATCAATAACTTCATTGATGTTTCTGATCGCGTCTGACGGACACCTGCTGGTTGCGGTAAAAAAAAAAAAAACACAGCTGATGAGAGAAGTGATCTGAGAGCTGCTCTGTGTTTATCACTAGAGGTCTCAATTTCAGCCCGAGCCGTCGGGTCAAATACGTTAATTATTTCAGGTCGGACAGAGAGAGAGAGAGAGAGGAAAAAGAGAGGAGCCCAGAGCGCACCGTTTGGGGACATCATGCTGCTCCATGGTTCTGATTCTGCAGTCTGTCAATCAGTTAAAAACATATTTTCTACTTGTAAAAGTCTAGATTGTCATTCCCACCTTGCTGCAGAAAAGAAGCTCGTAAAGGGAAGGGAGCATAAGGGCGCTACAGTAGCGCCGCTACTGATCCAGAGTCTTGGTCAGCGCGCAAAAGGGAGTCAGGACGCACTGCGCTCCGCTATGGAGGAGATCGTCAGGACGCATGAACACTGCGCTGTAAAAAAAGTTTAAAGCATGCAAATTTGCACAAAACATTCCGTGAAAGTACAAGGCTGCAAAATGTGAACTGCAGAAGAGAGGAACCTGTCAGAAACCGACAGAAAGATCTTTGAACAAAACATCTAAATTCCAAAGCTTATTAACCTGTAACACAGGACAGGTCCTCCACTCTTTGTTTTTTTGAAACATTTTGAAATGAAGATTTGTTTTGCCATTTCTTAAATGCTTTGGTTGACACTACAAGTCACAGCAGCAGACGCACAGTTGCGCTGTTACCGTAGCTTGTCTGGAGAGTTCAGAAACTATTCAAAATAGCCAATGAGAGCAAGACTTACAAATGATGTCATAGTTATGAAATCACCACGACACATTCATGCTGTTGGTGTCAAATTTACTCTGTTCTATTTCATTTAATCATTACTTAAATGAAATCCCTCAAAAATAAAACAAATACAGTATATATAATTTTGTTGAGGAAGCAATTTGATTGGGTGGGCCCAGGTACACAGTGGATGGGCCCAGGCCCGCCCAGGCCCACCCATAGCCACGCCCCTGTGGTAGACCCAAATGTATAGTGAGGGTCTGCTGGGAACACCTGGCAGAAGAGCCTGTCAAGATGGTCTTCAACTCCCACCTCCGGCAGAGCTTTGGCGGCGTCCCGACAGCAGTGGGAGACATTGAGGACTCCAGGAGTACGGTGTGGATGGTCTTTTGTTAAGGGCCATTCAGTCCCTGTACCAGACGAGCATGAGTTTTTTCCACATAGCCGACAGTAAGTCAGACCTGTTCTCAGTGAGGGTTGGACTCCTGCAGTTCTGCCCTGTCTTTTTTTTTTCCCCCCGTGTCCTGTCCGGCTGTGGAGCAAACAGAATAATGTCTGAGTGCCAGAACAAGACCAGGTGAGATGTTACAGCTACTGCTATGATGCTCCTCCGGGGTTATATTTAAATATAACTTTAAAAATCTTTATTAGAACATTTTTATGGTTGATTTGAATCCCAATGGACACGGAGCCTGAGAGGAAGGGAAGGGTACAGAAAGAAGAGTGTTGGAGAAAGTAAACAGAAAAAGAAGAGAACAAGAGACGTGAAGAGTTCACTTCTAGACCTGCAAATAAAACACAAACAAACAAAAAAGGGAGAAAAGATACAACAGCAACAAACAGCATATGAATACACAACAGTGTGATCTACGGTGGCCCTGAAGTGTAAACCACTACAACAAATCACTAAACACAACAACAAATGGAGAAACACAATAACAAATTGAGAAACACAAAAACAAATAGAGAAACAAAATAACAAATTGAAAAACACAAAAACAAATAGAGAAACACAAAAACAAAAGAGGAAGCAGAAAAACAAATAGAGAAACACAATAACAAATTGAAAAACACAAAAACAAATAGAGAAACACAAAAACAAAAGAGGAAGCAGAAAAACAAATAGAGAAACACAATAACAAATTGAAAAACACAAAAACAAACAGAGAAACACAATAACAACTAGATAAGCTGCATTTGTTGCACAAATGCAAAGTTGGAATGCTGAAAGCTGAAAGAGACAGCTGAAATTGTCCAAAACCAGCTGAAAGAAGCTCAAATGAGTGGAAATTTAGCTAAACTTTAAATATTTGCTGAAAATTTAGATTTGTTTAAGTTTAATGTAGCTTAAAGTTGTTAAACTTGAATAAATTTGTTGAAAATACCTGAATTGTTGAAATTATTGTACACATTTGCTGAAAAAGTGTAATTTAGATGAAAATATTGCTTAAACATTCAAATGGTTAGCTAAATAAAAAATAGCAAAAGGCAATAACTTGCAAAAGGGTTTACACCAGCAGACAAAGTCACAATTCTAGCAAAACCTTAAAAAAGATTTGCTAAATGGTACAAGATTAGCTAAACAGTAAAGTATAAGAAATACATTAAGGTACTGCAGAATGGTAGAATGTTAGTTAAAATATAAATGGATAATTGTAAAGCAAAGAGTTAGTTAAATAGACTGACAGAGAAACAGCTCAATCAAAAGCTGATGTCAGAGAAAAACAGCTCAAACATCTGAAAATGTCTAAAGACCAGAGCTAAAATGTATTCCTAGCTAAACTGTTTGAAGAAAGGTTAATTGGTAAGGGACATACAGAAAACACCTGAATAAGTTTAAGGTTCCAAGGTGTAAGTGTCTCCAGTCATGAAGCTGTCAACCATCTAAAATGGAGTCAGCTTCAATCATTTAATGTGGTTGTGTGGTGCATTGATTTGCAATGTGATTAGAGAAGGATGGCACAAGATTTCAACATGGTTCCTCAATAATTTGTAGTCCAAAGTCCCCTGATTATTTTCAAACAAGAATGAAGTTTCTATGTCAAAGTGTGTCAACACAGCAGGCTTTAAAACATTAGTACATTTTAGCAGAAATTCTATCGTTTAAGCCCCGTCACCGTGATTTTGGATGTAGTTTTTTGTGAACAACTTCACCATAGTTTATCGGAATGCTATGAAATTTTCAACCAGACATCACAGGAAGAAGCCGATCGATTTGATATATAATATGTGTGGGTTCAACCTTTCGGTTGCGTGTGAAATGTGCAAAAACTCAATTTTAAGCTAACGTGCTAGCATTAGCATGCTAACACTGGGTATAATGTGTTGCCATACTAAAAGTGTAAAAAAAATTTGCATTAGCATGTTATTACACAAAATTATGTTTAGCATGTTAGCATGCTAATGCTAATGTTAGCATCTGGTTCTGGGTCATCTCTGGTCCTGGTCCAGGGTCTAGACCTGGTTTCAGGTCAGATTCTGGTCAAGCTGCTGTTTCTGGCTCTGATACCGCCCCATTTCTGTGCCTAAAAGGTCTGGATCTCTGGTTCACTCCCAAGTCCTGGTTCTGGTCCTGGATCTGGCTAAGGTCCTGGGCTTAGACCCAGTTCTGGTCCTGGATCTGGCCTAGGTTCTGGGTTAGGACCCATTTCTGCTACTAGTCCTGATTCTAGACTCTGTTCTAGTACTGGTTCTGGGTATGGTCAGGTCCTGGGCATGGACCCAGTTTTAGTCCTGTTCCAGGTTGAAGTCCAGGTTCTGGTCCTGGTCCAGGTCCTGGATGTTGTTGTGGCTCTGGTCCCTACTCTGATCCTGGTCCTGGTCCTGGATGTTGTTGTGGCTCTGGTCCCTACTCTGATCCTGGTCCTGGTCCAGGTCCTGGATGTTGTTGTGGCTCTGGTCCCTACTCTGATCCTGGTCGTGGTCAGTCATTTCCAGTTCAAACCAGTGGAACTCTGTCCCTTTGATCTGTTCAGTGTTTAGAAAGGCTAACGAGCTGATGATGATGATGATGTGATGAAGATGATGGACACCTGTGACACTGTTAAAATACAGCAGGAAAAGGCAAGTTGTAGGGCTCGAACAAATCACTGTCTTTAGGAAACCGTTTGACCAATTTAAAAAATTTTAAATCCGTGAGTGACAGCAGGCTTTGGAGATGTTAAGTCTCAATTTTTGTACACCTAGGTCAATATTTGAAGGAGATATGGCGATAGAAAAACCATGTTTC
>SSNR01000308.1:381097-391388 GCA_006937965.1 Callopanchax toddi | reverse complement strand
AATAGAGAAACACAAAAACAAAAGAGGAAGTAGAAAAACAAAAAGAGAAACACAATAACAAATAGAGAAACACAAAAAAAAGAGGAAGCACAAAAACAAATGGAGAAACACAAAAATAAAAGAGGAAGTAGAAAAACAAATAGAAAAACACAATAACAAATAGAGAAACACAAAAACAAAAGAGGAAGCACAAAAACAAATGGAGAAACACAAAAACAAAAGAGGAAGCACAAAAACAAATAGAGAAACACAAAAACAAAAGATGAAGCACAAAAACAAATAGAGAAACACAAAAACAAAAGAGGAAGCACAAAAACAAATAGAGAAACACAAAAACAAAAGAGGAAGCACAAAAACAAATAGAGAAACACAAAATCAAAAGAGGAAGCACAAAAACAAATGGAGAAACACAAAAACAAAAGAGGAAGCACAAAAACAAAAAGAGAAACACAATAACAAATAGAGAAACACAAAAACAAAAGAGGAAGCACAAAAACAAATGGAGAAACACAAAAACAAAAGAGGAAGTAGAAAAACAAATAGAGAAACACAATAACAAATAGAGAAACACAAAACAAATGAGAAAGCACAAAAACAAATGGAGAAACACAAAAACAAAAGAGGAAGCACAAAAACAAAAAGAGAAACACAATAACAAATACAGAAACACAAAAACAAAAGAGGAAGCACAAAAACAAATGGAGAAACACAAAAACAAAAGAGGAAGCACAAAAACAAATAGAGAAACACAAAAACAAAAGAGGAAGTAGAAAAACAAATAGAGAACCACAATAACAAATAGAGAAACACAAAAACAAAAGAGGAAGCACAAAAACAAATGGAGAAACACAAAAACAAAAGAGGAAGCACAAAAACAAATAGAGAAACACAAAAACAAAAGAGGAACACAAAAACAAATGGAGAAACACAAAAACAAAAGAGGAAGCACAAAAACAAATAGAGAAACACAATAACAAAAGAGGAACACAAAAACAAATAGAGAAACACAAAAACAAAAGAGGAAGTAGAAAAACAAATAGAGAAACACAATAACAAAAGAGGAAGCACAAAAACAAATAGAGAAACACAATAACAAATAGAGAAACACAAAAACAAAAGAGGAAGCAAAAAAACAAATAGAGAAACACAAAAACAAAAGAGGAAGTAGAAAAACAAATAAAGAAACACAATAACAAAAGAGGAAGCACAAAAACAAATAGAGAAACACAAAAACAAAAGAGGAAGTAGAAAAACAAATAGAGAAACACAATAACAAAAGAGGAAGTAGAAAAACAAATAGAGAAACACAATAACAAAAGAGGAAGTAGAAAAACAAATAGAGAAACACAATAACAAAAGAGGAAGCACAAAAACAAATAGAGAAACACCATAACAAAAGAGGAAGTAGAAAAACAAATAGAGAAACACAATAACAAATGGAGAAACACAAAAACAAAAGAGGAAGCACAAAAACAAATAGAGAAACACAAAAACAAAAGAGGAAGTAGAAAAACAAATAGAGAAACACAATAACAAAAGAGGAAGTAGAAAAACAAATAGAGAAACACAATAACAAAAGAGGAAGCACAAAAACAAATAGAGAAACACCATAACAAAAGAGGAAGCACAAAAACAAATAGAGAAACACAAAAACAAATAGAGAAACACAATTACATTAAGCAAACCGGAAAGGGTAGGTACCAGTCAGCAACAGGGAACATCACTGATTGGACAACGGAGCTGTTCGTCTTTAGAACCGGAAGTTATTCTGCCTGTATTGCGTGGTTGGAATAAAGTTTGACAAAAAGAAAATTGTGTTTGGAAGCTGGAAGAAGAACTACGGAGGAATGTTTTGTCCTAACTGTGGGAAAAAGCTGGTTGAGGAGTCACCGAATTTTTGCAGCGGCTGTGGCAAGAGGCTTAATGAGGCATCTAGCATCGGAGACACTTCACTCCCATCGAGTAAGTTAATAAGCACATTAAAAGGTTGATATTGCGTATGTATGTAGTAGCCTAGCGTTATCTGTTCACGTTTTCTGACCATAACAGACAAAATTGAGGCTCATTAGAAAATGCCTTGCTCTCTTCTTAAAGTCTGAATGTTTTGAAACTGGAGAATGTTGTGTTTTTTTGCTGAGAAACTATGAAGTCTTACAACAGACCACAACATAACCTAATCCAGGACTCCCTTGAAAAAGAGAGCATTCAGTGGGACGAATCCTGTTAAAAGAATGTTTAATACAATTATAAGTAGATAAATTCACGTGACCCTCAAGTTTTTAATGCTGTAAAAAAAAATTTAAGTCACAAATATACATTTGGCACTCATATTACAAAGTAAGAAAAGATTCACTCGTGTCATAATCGTAATATCACGTGAATGTACAGTATGTGTCGTCAGTGTGTAACATTGTAGTACATTTTTCCTTTGTTTTCCTTTAGCATCACAGACTACCTCAAGCAGCCTGACTCCAACCTTCAGCACCTTCCTAGAATACAGGAAAAAGAAAAATGAGGAGAGGCAAAAGTTTTCTGAAGGGAGAAAGTGCTTGAAGAAAAAGGAAAAAAGAAAGGTTCAGGTAGTTTGGCTATGGCTAAGTCTGAGAACAAGTTGATGTTAATTTTGTAATAAAAGTCTTGGTATTCCTTAGGGGAGTTGTTGAAAAAACAGTTCAGGGTAGTAAAGAGATGCAGAATAAGAATATTTTTTTATTTGTACATTTAGGTTTTCTGAAAGATCTCTCTTTTGCAATTATTTAATGATCCATCAAAAATTAAAAACAACAGTGGAAATATGTTTTTACTATCAATATGGCCAACTGTTAATATCTTTAAAAGAACTGAATAAAAGTTTAATTTTTATTCGATCTGCTTAGAGTCATATTAGTATCTAATCTTTGCCCATTGTTGTCCACATTTTTTTCCTTCCAGATAAATGTCGGCCTGATGACCATAAAAAATGGTGATTTGAAGCCACAACGGGAAAAAACGATTATCCTAACAACAGACCCTGAGACCACTGCCACAAGTCTGCTCAATCAAGCTGTAAAAAAAATGAAGGACTTTAACAAAGATTTAAAAGATGGACCATTCCTCCTTCTGTATCCGGATGGCACTGAGGTCAATACTGTCCCTGGAACACAAAGACCATTTACACTTGAGGCTTATAAGGCTGAAGTTTGCAAGCCTTATCAAAGAATCACTTTTTTCATCTGCTTGAAGAATGACTTTGAAGATGGTAAGTTACTGATATTTGTGTTTGGATTTTTACACACATTCACTTATTTTCAGCAACTGCTAACTTTGAAATTGTGAAAAGATAACATTATGCATAAAGCATTCAAGTCAATAACATACTTAGATTAAAACAATATTTGAAAAAGTGCATTCCATTGTTCTACAACACCCCCAAGGCGCTTTACTACAAAACAAAGTCATTCACCCACACACACATTCACACTACACTGTGGACACAGCTGTCCTGGGGCACACTGACAGAAGCAAGTATGCTGTACACAGGCACCACCTGTCCCTACCACAACCACCACCAGGCATGGAGGGTAAAGTTTCTTACCTAAAGAAAAACGACTGCAACATACTGAGTAGGGGTCAAACCTACAACCTTTTGATTACAGGGTGGGCTCTTAACTCCTCTGCCACCGTTGCAACCTAAAATAGCTTACCGGTATATATGTTAAGTTTCTTCCTGAAAACTTCAATCCAGACATTTTTGGATCTATTGAGTCATCGGTTTTCTATGCTCACTTAACGCCTTTCGTATTAATCTATTGTTGATGAACAATTATAGTTTCATACATTACATTCTTCATTCTTCCGGCTTCTGTTGAGAGCGGTCGCACTGTTCCTTCTCTCCCTTGTGTGTTACTCCTGCAGCTGTTTTTGTCTTCTGAGCATTTTCCTCATTCCTTCTGGTTAAATATTTTATTTTTCTTGATATGACTTTGGTTTGCTGGCTTCCCAACAAAATGGATAAAATTTTGTCCACTCTCAAAACGGAGGAGGGGACTCCGTGGCTGACTGAGACAAGAGCTGTGGGGTTCGTAATGGATCAGATTGCGGGTCCTGCAAGTCTGTCTCTGGAGGTCTACAATTTTGGATTAATGATGATCGGGTGCACGCTCATTGGATTCTGCATGGACCTGGTTTATCGAAAAACAACGAAGCTAACAGGTGCAATTGTCAGGATTCCTGTGCTTCAAAGGGGGCTGATGCGTGCTTTGAACACTGAAACACTCGCGAGGACTGAGTTGTCTCGTAGGACTGTCTGCGAACGAACTCTGGCGCGGAGTGAATTACGATCAATGTGTCGAACTACACGGATCAGACGGGACTGGCCAGGATGTGGAATTTGGACGGGATGAAGCCAGTGAGACAGACATTTAAGGCGGCTGTAACAAACAGGACTGCCTGCTCCAAACACATTCTGTTATCTTATCTGGTGACCCTGAAAACATTCTCCTACTCAACAGAGTGAATGAAGCGACTGCTCAGCCCCCCCTTCTCTACGCTCTCTCACCTAACTCTCCTCCCCCCTCTACTGGGAGTGAAGGTCGGTCAGCTGTGCCGTGTCCTTGCTGCTGGTGGAGATCCTGACCCCCCCACCCTCCTTGATGTGTTTTTCGGTTGTTGTGACTGTGTGTAATATGCTACTCCCTCCCTCCATTTTGTTTACATTTTCTTCTGCTCCCATCTTTATTTTTGGCCCAAATATTGTATTGAAGTTTGCCCCAATATTTCTGCCCAAGACTTTAGTTCCTTACACAAGCCAATGTGTAATGTGTTTACAATGTAGGTCCCCTGATGGTACCCCAAATCTTGAAGTTTGCCCCAATATTTCTCTTTGCCCAAGCCCGAGTAAATGTCCCACTTGTAGCGCTGGCAAAGCGTTACTATCTCTGATTTCTGACATCTGGTTCACCACCACAATAACTCATCTTTTTCCTAATAACTTGGATTAAAATGACTCTTTTATTATGTTGTAACCTGAATCAACATTCCTTCCAGGACCGGTCGTGTCGGAAGACTAAGAAGATTTCCTTTAATTAATAATTAAACTTAAGAACTCTTTGATGTCTCATTCTAAAAAGACACTACCTTTAATCCACTGTCCAGAAATGTCTTAATATGATTAATTCATTTTCTTCCAGTATTCATGAATGTTGATGTTGCATCAGTATTATTTTATGATTTCTACCTTTGCTAAAAGGTTAAAACATATTAGTAATCCATTTAACTTCCTGGGTTTCTAATGACGAGAACCACGTGACTTGGTAACTCTTTCCCCATTGGGCCACGCGTCCAAAGTGCCCTCTGTCAGCTTCCTGCCTGGAAGCTACCGAGAGTTCTTGAGTCCTCGTCAACCCCACGACGAGAGAACACGGCCTCCGTTTTCCTCCGCTACACGGAAGGCCTCGATGCCGACCGAGCTCGTGAGTAACCAGCCTCACCGGTCGAGAACATTGCTCCGGCTAAGAAACCAGACACCATCGGTCTGCTTCTTTCCACCTGCCATGGGAAAGCCGGTTAGCCTCTGCACCAGCCGATCATGGAGCCGCTGATACCGACTCGCTCAGACACCTCCGGGCCCCCGGGGATAACCGAGGCTCGTCCGATCAACGACCGCACCGACGAGCTTCCACCTCCACGCCGAGGCGATCTGGAGCGGTTTCAGCAAGGTACCACCCGATCTGGTAAAACCGAGGCTATTGATAAATAACACTCGATCCAGTTAGCTCAGCTCCCCTCCTCACTAGCCGAGATCCCTAGATAATAACATATCACGGGCTCTCGTCATTAACTCTCAGCTTAATAACATCAGAAGAATCTCTTAAGATGCAACTACCTACCTCACATCTGTCTGTTTATTCAATCTGTTTTCTTTAATAAAATAACTGAAGTCTAAGTCAGCTTCTGGTTTCTAACTTTCAAATATACGTACGTAGGTCTCCCTTTGAATCAAAAGAATCTAGAAAGCCTGCATAACAATCAGTTTAGCGAAGGTAGCTAACAGTGATTAGCATTAAAACCAACAAAACTAAGCTGATAACCTTGCAGAAGTGTGTTCGTACTATAACGATAAAATCAGGTTATATTACGCTACATAAATGGCGAGTCAGGCCAGGCTTTAAAACATAAATGGCAGGTTAGCCAGGTTTTCATTCATAAAGTCTACGTATAATATTTGTTAGGCCTTAGCAAGCTATAAGCTAATGCTAACTAAGCTAACAGATAACAACAGCTAAGATAAAGCACTACAGTGCCACGTCAGCTATCAACCAAAGTCTAAAAACTTTGTAACTGATTATGATGGGTGTACTGTATGTGTCATGGGGTTCCTCTTGTTCTTCTTCTGTGTTTTAAGCACTTTTTATGTCACTTTGTGATTGTGTTTACATGTTCCGTTCGTTTAACGGTAGCTTGGGACGCCTCGCTGTCTAGTTAAAAGAACGCTTTCGTCCGCCGAAATTGATCACTTCGGTGCGTTTTGTCTTTTGTCCGTTCGGTAAACCTTAATGGTTAAATACAGACGCTTTAACAACGTCTGAAAAGCGAGATTATATCCGCTAAAATAGCGCCGATTTCACTGCAGGGAAACATGCTAGCTTCCGTGAGTGGTTTTTAGCCTTAGAAGCAAACAGCTTTCACGGAAGAAAAATAAGTCACGGTCGGAAACCGTGCAAATAAGGTGTTGAGACGGTCATCGGTATACCGAGATTTCCTCCGCCGCCCGTTAGTATAAATAAACGGGTAAAATAGGTCGGATTTTCTCCGTTCGAGAACGGAGTTAGCCACCGCCGAACAGCTCAAAACTCCGCGTTGACACGACTCGACCGGACGGTTTTTCTGTTCAAATTCCGCGTCGTTAGACTGCGAAGGGCTTTAAAAACGGCTCTAAGAAGCGCGTTTGCCAAAAACATCTCTAATTTGACCGTAGAAGGGAACGCTTTGCCTAGACCTGCACGTCAACAAGAACGGGGCAGCTAGAACAAAAGCGGACGTGACGTCATTTCTCCTTCTGGTTCTGAACCCTCCTGCGGTCCGTTTATCCTGGAGCGCCCCCTCTGGTGCAACTTGGTATAAACGGAGCAGGAATCCTGTTCTTTAGAGAAGTTTTAAATCTTTTTCACCATAATTTCCTCATTTTTACTAGTTTTAAAGACAAACTATGGAACCTTCTCCTCCTGAAATGGCTGGAATCCAAGACAGTACATTGTTTGAACTTAATGTCGACTTATGGAAAGCACTTTCAGTGGTAGGGAAATCTGTAAGGGAATTAGGTGGGAGGTTACAAGCTCTTGAGCGAACCTCCATGGAACAAGCACCAGCTCCATCACTCACTACAGCAGACCTGTACAAAATGGCTGAATTTATCACTAAATTTGAGCCTTCTTATAGTGATGACTTAAAGCTTGCGTCTTATCTAAAACAAATCAACCGTCATTTGATAAGGTTTCCTGATGCCACTGTTTCTGATAAAATCTTTCTCATCCAAATCACTTCTTCTGAGGAAGTGTGTGATTTCATTGACCGTCAATTACCTGAAATCAGAAATGACTTCTCTCAGCTCACCAAAGCTTTAGAGGAGGAATTCTCAGGTAACTCATTCAAGTACGGCTACAGTCATGCTTTATCAGTAAAACACGACCCATCTGAAGACCCACAACACTTCTACTCCCGGCTTCATCGTGCTTTCTTCGGAAAAACAAATGAACAGGGAATGGAAGAATGTGAGGACTTTAAACATCTTTTCCTTGGGAACCTACATCCATCCTACAAAGATATTCTGAGCGAGTATCTTTTCAATAAGACGACCGTGAAAGAATACAGAGAGCGCGCGGGGAATATTTTCAGAAATAATTCCCTCGACGACCTTAACCCACAGGGGTCTGATGCGGAGCTTCCCGCAAACGACGACTCCCGCTCAAACCCACAGGCCTCATGCACCACAGTGCTCCAAGACACAGTGGTTGACTCATCTTCTGGGCCACGGCCCAAGACACCCTACAAAGGGGCGAAGTTTAAATGCTCCCCCTTACATAAAAGGTCAAAAAGACCCAGGTGGAGCCCACGTGCTGAACGTTGGCGCTCACTGGTGAATCCTCGGAAGATCTCACGTTCGCCAGCCAGCCTTAGGCGACGTGGTGACCGTGACTTACCTTCTAAGTTCTCCTCTAAGGGCCTCCGGAAACCAGTAGGACACATGCTGCCAATCACAGCCACTGCTGTCGATGAACAGGCCTCCAGTTCAGAGGGGGGAGAAGAAGAATCCCCCACAGACTCACTGAGGGCGTTTATCGCAGCTGTCCGTGCTGGAAAAATTCCTAGGGGTAAACGCAGGGTCACTAAAAGGGACCCTGAAGAAAAGAGGAGGGCTAAACCACCTGACAAAGGGCACCACGTGCATCCTCCTAGTTGCATCAGGGGGGTGACCTATCTCTGTGACTTCGTAATAGANGGACTTCAACATCGCTGTCTGGTAGAAGAACAACAGAGCCTCCCTCCAGGGAGACCTCCAGAAATTCTGTCCCACATCGAAAAGATTGTGGAGGAAGCAGATGCTCTAGTAGACGACGTTGAGCGTAACAAGCTCCGTCAACTCCTACTTAAGTACAAAGACTCTCTCTCAGTTGACTCCTTGGATTGTGGCCTGACTACAATCCATGAGGTAACAATCCCCACAGCGGCGGGTGCACCTCCGACTTTTGTGAAACAATACAAACTTCCCCTGCTGTCCGAAGGACCTGTGCAGGAGATCATTGACAACCTGTTGGAGAAGGGTATCATTCGACCCTGTAACAGCACCTACTCTGCGCCGTTGTGGCCTGTTAAGAAACCTAACGGGAAATGGCGACTGACCATCGACTACCGACAACTAAACAAACAGGTTTCGCTGTCTCGGTGGCCGTCGATCCGCCTGGATCAGGAACTCCCAAAGGTAAGAGAGGCAAAGTACTTTTCTACTCTTGACATCGCTTCTGGATTCTGGACTATACCGGTCCAGGAATCCGACCAGCACAAGTTGGCTTTCACCTTTGCCAACCGCCAATACACCTTCACACGGTGTCCATTCAGCTACTCTAACTCTCCCTCTGAGTTTAACATCTTCTTAAACAAGACATGTCCCGACGCTCGTCAGCGCGGAACCATCATCTATGTCGACGACATTCTGGTTGGACAACCATCGTTAGATGAACACCTGACCGAGCTAGACCACGTAATGGGTCAGCTAACAGCGGCAGGTGCAAAGATATCTGTCTCAAAGGGTCAATGGTGCAGATCTGAGGTACAGTTCGTTGGCCTCCGTGTGGGACCACACGGGGTGCAGCCACAGCTGGGTCGGATACAAGGTGTCACCACCATTAAGGCTCCAACGAACGTCACTGAACTTCGGAGCTTTCTTGGGGTGTGCAACTACTCCCGCCAGTTTGTGGAAAATTATGCAGAGTTAGCGCGACCGCTAAACAAGCTGCTAAAGAAAGATGTACCTTTTGAGTGGACAGAACAACAACAGCAGGCCATGGAGTCACTCAGGGCCGCGTTGTGTTCCGCTCCCTGCCTTGCTCTTCCCGATTGTAACAAAGAGTTCCATCTGGAAGTGGGTTTCTCTACCCAATGCTTGAGCGCTGGTCTGTACCAACAGCACGACTGCAACAAGCGTGTCGTAGCCTACGCTAGTAGGCCCCTGACTGGTCCAGAGCTAAAATACTCTGACTGTGAAAAAGCCCTGCTGTCCACCATGTGGGCAGTTAAACACTTTTCCAACTTCATTGGGGGCCAGAAAATCATCATTGAGACTCAACACCAGCCCGTGACCTTCTTGAACAGTCAACGCATCAGAGATGGTGTGGTGACTAATGCACGCATTGCTTCTTGGCTTTTAGCGCTGCAAAGCTTCGACATCGAGGTGCGCTATAATCTTAATAAAAGCAACGCTCTTGGCACGGGGTTGGCTGCCTGCCAACATTGTTCTGACGACTCTGGTGCGGCTAGCCCGCCTCCAGTGAGTCCAAGGGTTCTGGAGAACCCCAATCACCATTACTTTGACAAAACCCTCTGTGAGGGAATGACCACAGCCTACGTTGATGGCAGCTCCTTTCGCCATGACAAAGACAGAAGCTCTGGCGTGGGCGTAGTGTGGCTTGACGATGGAAAAGAAGAATCTTGGTGCTATAGACTAGGACCCCAGTCTCCGCAATATGCGGAGGTGGCTGGGATTCTGATAGTCCTCCAGGTGGCAGCGAACCGAGGCGTTCGCAACCTGGTGATTCGC
>SSNR01000308.1:369203-380416 GCA_006937965.1 Callopanchax toddi | reverse complement strand
CTCCCAGGGACCCCCTGAGAGTGACACTTCTCATTCACGTGCACCTGCAGAGGTGTGCGTGGTGACGCGAGCTCAAGCCGCCAAGACGTCCTCCGACCAACCGTCGGATGGGTTTGTCTCTGTCACTCCAGCTGTCTCTGAAAACGACATTGTCTCTCTCCAGGACCAGGACCCTGCTATCAGCAGGATGATCCGGTTTCTGGCTGATCCAAAAACTTCTCAACCCTCTCCAGCCGACCTTGACTCTATACCTGAACTTCGTTCTCTCTTTCGTGTTAGAGCCACTCTGAGGATGGAAAGGGGGGTGCTTATGCACGTGGCTAGGCCTCCCTCTTCACCTGTCCTCGTGGTGCCGCCTCCACTACGGGGAGAAATGATCTCTCAGGCTCATGATTCTCCGTCCGCTGGACACAAAGGTGTCAAGGCTACGTTCAGTGCCTTGGCCCGAATTGGATTTTGGCCACTGATGCGCAGGGACATCACAGATTACATTCAGGGTTGCCTGGTTTGTGGTCAACATCAGCCCTCAAACCCCAACCACAGAGCCCCTCTTCAATCCAGGGGACCATCTTCACCTTGGGCCGACCTGCAGTTTGATTGGGTGGGCCCCCTCACAAAATCCAGTAGGGGTAATAAGTACTTTCTGACTGTAACCTGTGCGTTCACCAAATGGGTGGAGTGTCTGCCTGCACCCTCAGACACGGCTCAAAACACCGCCGTGCTGCTGATGAATCACATCTTTTCCAGGTTTGGCCTTCCCTCTCGGGTTAACTCCGACAGGGGCACTCACTTCACCTCTGAAGTGATGGAACACCTGTGGCAGATGTTAGGCGTGAAGGCCAACTTCCACGTTGGTTACCACCCCGAATCGTCTGGCCAGGTTGAAAGGGCGAACCGCACAGTGGTTTCTATTCTGAAGAAATATGTCTCAGCCAACCACAGTGACTGGGATGTGAAACTTCCGTTGGCGCTGATGGCTATCAGAGCCACGCCCAACGAGTCTACAGGTGTCTCTCCATTCGAGATGATGACCGGTAGGCAGATGACACTCCCACTTCACCTGCTCTATGGGCCTAGGGACTGTGAGGCTGTTCCAGCTCACACTAATGAGAAGTATCTAAAGGACTTAAAAGGACATCTACAGTCCGCCTTCTCCTTTGCTCAAACAAATCTGAGTAAAACGGCTGAAGGAAGGAAAGCTTATTATGACCAAAAAGCTTCACATGACGAACTCCAGGTGGGTGATCGGGCTTGGTTTTACGACTACGCGCCTAGACCAGGGCAGACAAAGGTCGGCTCTGGTAGACTCGCTAAAAAGCTTCTCCCAAAGTGGAAAGGGCCGTTCCGTATAACCGACAAACTCTCACCCGTCGTTTACCAGTTACGGATCCCTAAGGGTCCGAAAGAACCCGTCCTCAAGTGGGTTCACAGAAATCAGATCAAACCTCACAAAGTCCGCTTCGGTACCTCTGAGCCGTCGCCAGGTTCAGAGGGTGATGTGACTTGAGGCCTCCCAGGTTTCCACCTGTTGTCCCCTTTTTCGGTGTGTGTGGCGTGAATGTGTGTCCACGTTCATGTCCTCCCTTTTAACCATGTGTTACTAACCATGTGTTTTTATGGGAAACAGACCTGGTTGAGCTGCTGACGTCGCCTGCTGTACTCCAGTAAGCTATGCGTCCATCCTGGTAAACACTAAGCCAGAGTTCCTTTATTTTACAGCCTAATGCTGTATTAAATTAGTAAAATTACTTTATGTTTAAATCAAACTTAATGTTTAATTTTCTACTACTTACAATAATTATTTCATCATAATAATTAATGTAAATGCGAGCCAATCCATTTTAATATCCCTTCCTCAAATCAAGATGAAGGATTAAATATACTTTAGGCCATTTAACACAAAATGTCCTCTAAAACTTTAGATTTCAGATCTAATATGACTGATTTCACTATTTCCAAAACTCAATTTTTGGTTATCAAAAACTCAATCCTTAGTTTACTAAGTATTTCCAAAACTTTGAATAGTTAAACTTAGGTTAAAATATGACGTAATGTCTTTCCAAATTCACTTTAAAAGTGTCACTCCTAGAGTAACCTCATGGGAGTGAAGTCAATCTCTTCAGAGTTTTATACAAAATAGAGCTCTTAAATCATTTAAATGGGTTAAATCCTTAATTAAATGTAATGGCATGACACATAGCCTTATTTTTAAATTAGATTAATTTAATTTTTCTAGTTTATTTTAACCAAATCTGCCTACATTCACACCTTTTGAATGCCCCTTTACCAGATTGTGGTTGTTTTGCTGTGCCTTTCTTCTGCTCTACTGTCCAGCCGCCGGACGTCCAAGGTCCCAACTGGTCTCGTCTGCGACTCATCTGCCGACGCTGCTCTGGGTTGGAATTCTTCATCAACGACGCCCCGCTGCTGCCGATCCCCTTCACGGACTGCCCCACTCCTCAGTCTCCTGGCACCGTTTGGATCGGTGCCTTCCTCCTGATTCTGTTTCCGGTGTGGGATGCTTCCAAATTCCTGAAGGTCAATGACACAGGTGCCCCTGTGTCTGGTAATCTCTAACACTCAAGCTCTGATTCATTTTTTGATTGACTCTGTCTGGTGGAAAGGTACCACGAACCTTTCTTCCCTCTTGGTTCATGATGACCCACGATGTCCTCCATCATCGGATTGGTATTTCAAGGCAACGACCTTCTGCTAGAAGTCCTCGTCTTGAAATAAGGGGGGATATGTAGCGCTGGCAAAGCGTTACTATCTCTGATTTCTGACATCTGGTTCACCACCACAATAACTCATCTTTTTCCTAATAACTTGGATTAAAATGACTCTTTTATTATGTTGTAACCTGAATCAACATTCCTTCCAGGACCGGTCGTGTCGGAAGACTAAGAAGATTTCCTTTAATTAATAATTAAACTTAAGAACTCTTTGATGTCTCATTCTAAAAAGACACTACCTTTAATCCACTGTCCAGAAATGTCTTAATGTGATTAATTCATTTTCTTCCAGTATTCATGAATGTTGATGTTGCATCAGTATTATTTTATGATTTCTACTTTTGCTAAAAGGTTAAAACATATTAGTAATCCATTTAACTTCCTGGGTTTCTAATGACGAGAACCACGTGACTTGGTAACTCTTTCCCCATTGGGCCACGCGTCCAAAGTGCCCTCTGTCAGCTTCCTGCCTGGAAGCTACCGAGAGTTCTTGAGTCCTCGTCAACCCCACGACGAGAGAACACGGCCTCCGTTTTCCTCCGCTACACGGAAGGCCTCGATGCCGACCGAGCTCGTGAGTAACCAGCCTCACCGGTCGGGAACATTGCTCCGGCTAAGAAGCCAGACACCATCGGTCTGCTTCTTTCCACCTGCCATGGGAAAGCCGGTTAGCCTCTGCACCAGCCGATCATGGAGCCGCTGATACCGACTCGCTCAGACACCTCCGGGCCCCCGGGGATAACCGAGGCTCGTCCGATCAACGAACGCACCGACGAGCTTCCTCCGTCTCTCACGCCGAGGCGATCTGGAGCGGTTTCAGCAAGGTACCACCCGATCTGGTAAAACCGAGGCTATTGATAAATAACACTCGATCCAGTTAGCTCAGCTCCCCTCCTCACTAGCCGAGATCCCTAGATATTAACATATCACGGGCTCTCGTCATTAACTCTCAGCTTAATAACATCAGGAGAATCTCTTAAGATGCAACTATCTACCTCACATCTGTCTGTTTATTCAATCTGTTTTCTTTAATAAAATAACTGAAGTCTAAGTCAGCTTCTGGGTTATAACTTTCAAATATACGTACGTAGGTCTCCCTTTGAATCAAAAGAATCTAGAAAGCCTGCATAACCATCAGTTTAGTGAAGGTAGCTAACAGTGATTAGCATTAAAACCAACAAAACTAAGCTGATAACCTTGCAGAAGTGTGTTCGTACTATAACGATAAAATCAGGTTATATTACGCTACACACTTTAACTCATAATTTAGAATGTAGGTCCCCTGATGGTACCCCAAATCTTGCCCAAATATTGTATCTGGCTCCCAACTTTATTTTTGGTCCAAATATTGTATTGAAGTTGCCCCAATATTTCTGCACAAGACTTTAGTTCCTTACACAAGCCAATGTCCCACTTTATCTCATAATTTACAATGTAGATCCCCTGAAGGTACCCCAAATCTTGCCCAAATATTGTATCTGGTACCCCCAAATCTCTGTTTTGTTTTTTATTTTCAATGTTTTCTCCGTTTTGTTTTTTGTTTATATTGTAAAGCGCTTTGTGATGTATATCTGTGAAAGGCGCTATATAAATAAACTTTACTTACTTACTTACTTTATGAATTTAGTTAGCTGAGCTTGGTTTGTTTTTATGTTTTGTAGTTGGAGATAAGTCAGACTTGTCTGACTCTGAGTCTGACCCAGAGATCGTTATTAAAAGGCCCTCTGAATTTGATCTTGCTGATACACTGGTAAGTAAAATTTTAAATATATTTTATAGATTTTTCTTGTTGATCAGCCACCATCATTTGCGCTTCAGTCCAGTAAGACAGATAATATTTATCTGTGAAATACATTGTGTGTGGGTGTCTGTTTCAGCCATGGGAACCTCAACATGAAAGCAGTCCTTTTCGGAAAGTGGCAGAAAATCAGTAAGTGATATTTTAAGAACATGTAATTAATTTTTTTACTGTTTTTACATACACTTTGTATTAAAGCTGCACTTGGTAGTTTTGTAAACAAGCTAGGTCTCGGAGCTCTCATCCCTCCCGTCGGGTATAATCCGTAGGCCAGCCACCTCCGACATGCGACCACTCATTCCAACAGAAACAAGAAAGAGCCAAACTCCAGCTGTTGAAACGTTCCCCCTGGTTTCTCCTCTTTCTACGTCCAATCGTTTTTAGTTTCCTGCGAGCTGAAAATGTGTTTTTCTTTTTGGGACTCTGGTATGTTTTTCCTACAATTGAAGCGCTAACTGTCGGCTGTTTCTGTCCTTTCACTTCTTGGATGTTCTGCTGAAAAATGCACCAGGATGCAGTGCGGAAGTGAGACGCTTCAGCGAGACAGACAGGCGGATTGTCCAATGATTGCTTTATGTCCAAAACATATGATTGGCTGAGGTTTTTAGAGAACTGCGGGACAACCACTTTTATTAATTTCTTTCTGTTTTTTTAATTGCCACAATATATTTATGGCTATACTATGTTGGAACGTTGTTAAGAGGAATGAAATAAAACATTTTTAAGCTACATTGTTTACCAAACTACCGAGTACAGCTTTAGTGAGATATACACTTTTGTCAGTCAAATCAGTACGTAATAATTGGAACATGGACTACACAGAACTTGTATTGCTTGTATGTTGTTGGTGCAGTGTGTAGTGTAGCTCAGTTGGTAAAGTGGCCGTCTGGTAACCGGTTCCATCTCCAGCTGGGTTACCTTGTCGTTGTGTCACTGGGCAAGACACTTTACCCATCTTGCCTACTGGTGGTGGTCAGAGGGACTTGGAGGGCACCGGTGCATGGCATCCCCGCCTCCGTCAGTGTGCCCCAGGGCACCTGAGACTACAACGTAGTTTATCACCACCAGTGTGTGAATGTGTATGTGAACGGGTGAGTGACTGATGTGTTTTACTGAGCTTTGGGGTGTGGAGAACACTCTAGAAAGTGTTTTATAAATACAGCCCATTACCATTAATCAATATATTTTAATAGTTTCTAAGTGGCAACTAATATTTTCACAGTACATAACAATGATGCTTTTCTTTGCTCTCTTAGAAAGGGTGCTGGTGATCATGTGCTTGCTGATGAAGTACAACAGGTAATACACTTTTTTATTTGTAAAACAGTGCAGCAGATAATCTTCACGGAATTTACTTTGCTTTTAGATTACAATTCACAATTTGGTAATTCTATTCAGTGTTATTATACTACTGTGCATTTAACATCCTCAATTATCATACTGTCCAAAGACTCTAACATCCATTCTTTAAAGGTACAATGAATCATACATGAAATAATCACAAGGCGCACTAATGTCTCAATCATGCTGGAAGGAAAGTTAAATTCAAATTGATTTCCTTCTCAGTCGTGTTTGTCAGTTTTTCTCCTTTCTCCATGTGTGTGCCTTTTAAAGGGAATAGACTCAAGATTAAGAAATGAACCTCACGAGTGCCACGCACGGCCCTGCTAGTAACTGCAGCCCTGCTGGGAACGCGCACAAACTTCTCAGTATTTCGTCTCATTTGGGTTCAACCAAAAGCAAGCAGAAACATGATTCCATAAATAAAATAACATTTTATTAATACAAAAGGAAATATGGTGAAATAATGCCCTGCGCCACACACATACACACACCGGGACCGACCGTGGAGCTAACTTGGCTAATTTCGCTAGCTGCTAAGTTCCTGCTCTGCTGCCCGTCTTGCTTCTCCGCCGTTCTATTGTGTAGCCCTGGTTACACACAACTCAGGCAGAACAAGACAGCCCGGCCCGAGTGAAAGCTGTAATCAGTCGATGTTCTCCACAAAAGGCTGCGATTGCTAATAGCAGAGCAGCCGGCAGCACCATGCGCAGCACAGCCACCTTTGAAGCACTGTTAAGCGGACTGAGTGCTGGTAAACACTCGGGGATTTGAGGCGTATACTCCCGAGACCCAGTAACATCCACAGATCGCTTTTTGCTAATATATAGCAGCACTTTTAGCTCTGTGAAACACTGTAATCTATCAGAGAGGTTTTCAGCTTCATGATTGCTTTCCAACTCCAATAACTCCAGTTTTATGAGAAAATCATCAGGGCCATAGGCAACACAAAGGTGCAATACTGCCATCTACTGGATATAAATTTCTTATTGCTGTTTTAGCTTTTTAGAATCCGCAGGCAGCGTCAATTGACGTCACATCTGTCTGACAGCGCTGGAAATTTGGACCCCGAATTGAAGAACATTTTACACCTCAACCCTAGCTGAATAAGGGGGCGGAGTATTGATGTTTCAGTCATCCAATCAGAAGCGAGTGCTGTGCATATCATGAATACTAATGAGAATCCTGCTGTTTCAAATTCAGGTGTCAGATGGGAAACTTCTAAAGCTTCTATTATAAGCATCAAAGCTTCTTTCTTTATAAAAATTACGGCAATAGCATTGAATTACACTAGAGAACAATGCAAAACTATAAAATAACCCAGAAAACCACTCCTTTAAGTAACAGGCAGCAACAGTTATTTTAGGTTTTGATATAAATTAATATAATAATACCAGACATGGAGAGGACGAGAAGAGAAATGGCTGTGAGTTTAGCGAGCTTCACAGGATGAAAGAAGGAGCAATAAACATGGAGAAAAGCACTATAAATCAGGCCATGTGACAAGTAGCAGCTATGTTGGGGAAAATACATTCTGTCGTGACGTCATATATGCAACTTCTGATTTGTATTTATTTCACTTATCAATTTTTACAAGCTTACAAATCTTAAATTCAGTGACAGACGTGGTCTAAACACACCTAATTATCATTTAAATTGAAGTACAACATATGAGTGATTCAAGGCGTTAGGCAAAGCGGATTAGAAAATAGCTGTTATAGCTACATTCACTTGCATTCATTTTTCTTCTGTACAGGGACCCATGAGCTGACCAGAAGGGGCAGATGCTTATGCTCCCTATATTATTTATTATTAATGTGAATTTTCCTTTATCCTCATTTATGTATTTTCAGGTTACAGATTTGGAAGAAGAAAGCGATACAGGCAATAGTGAATGCATCATTGTCGAGAGCTCCTGTTACAGGTGCATTGTGTTTCGAGTAATTATTCAAGAGGGTTGTACACAATATATACACACAATTATTAGAAATGTATTTACTTTGACTATTTTACATTAATCTTTAGAAAAAAACATTTTGAGCTGTTCTTTAAAGCTGATTATTCATTTTTAAGCATTTCTCTTTTTGCATGTATACTTTGTGTACATGTTTTCACTCTGCAGAAACTACACGCAGCTCTTTGAACCGATTGTGATTGATGATGAAGATCCTACTCCTAATGAAGCCAAAGATGAACCCCCAGAAGAACCTGCATTAGTAATTTCAGCATTTGCCTCAATTAAGCATCATTTTGTTCTGTACATGATATCATGCAGTCAAGAGAAAAGTCTACTTTCATTAAAAATAATTTTCCTTTTTTTTTTTTTTAGAGACCAAAATTTGCAAGCAGATGAAATCATTGCAAATTTGGCACTGGAACTTGACCACAAGAAGGTCTGCAGGTTCAACATATCAAGGTCAGATGTATGGGATGGAGCTGTGCGAGGATTTCGACGCAGCACATATTCTGACAACTACAACATGTTCATCAAGTTTAATGACGCTGGCTGCTTTGAAGAAGGTGTGGATACAGGTGGTCCGAGGCGTGAATTCCTCACACTTCTTATGAGCCATTTGAGAAATCACCCCATCTTCGATGGACCTACAGAAAGCCGTTACCTTGTGTATAACTCAAAAGGTGGAGGTTTTCTCAATAACTATTATAATATACATTTTTATAAAAATTGGCCTATGTATTTTGTTTTCATTGGCATATAGTCAGTTAACCATGAAAATGATGTTCCCTGTATAACAGCTGCCAGGGAAGATGAGTATTTTTTAGCAGGAAAGATGATCGCTGTATCCATTGTGCATGGGGGACCGGCACCACATTTCCTCTCGAAGAACCTGATCAACCACATCATAGGGATTCAGAGTTCAACGCCACTGTTGAAGACGTACAAGATGAGGAGATTGGAAAAGTCTTACATCAGGTAAAAAATTACCTAGGCTCAGGGAATTGATTTACTTTGAAGACATTTGGGGCAAGTTTAAAATTGTTATAATCAGGATACAAGTTATCTGGCTTTGATCTAATCTTGACAGTTGGTTCAAAAGTAAAAGTTGTTTATGTAATCAAAAAGGACATTACTCCTCCCCACAATTTATTTCACAAAAGTGAAATAACAAATTGGTAATTTACTTAATCACAACGTTAGTATTAATTTAAGAAGTAGAAATAAATATCTTTTTCTTACAGTACATCTGCTTTTTAATTTATAGGTCATGAAAGCTGAATCAGAGGAGTCTTTGCAGACTCTTATTTTGCAAAACAGAGCAATCTTCCAAACTACAGGATGCCTCAGAAACGTCAAGCCTTGTGAGAAGCAAGCATTCGTGGAGGAGTACCTCAGGTGGTACATTCTTGAAAGAAACCAAAGTGCTATTCAACGGTAAACTCATTACTCCTTAGAAATTCAGCATGGCCAGTTGCTCATAACAGTGGCCACTTAAAGTTTGTATATGAAATTCCAGATTCAGTAGCAAATGTGTGATCTAATGAGCAAGAAGTTATAACATTTAAACAGATTTTCTTTTTCTTTTTTTATTTGCTACCTTGGTTTTGGAAATTTTCATAAAATTTTAGAATTATGTTCAACACTTGGTTTTCATTGGGTTATAAGTTTTAGATTGCACCACTATTTCTACACACTAAGGACATTTATTTGTAATAGGTTTTCTTTCTTATAATTATAACACTAAAATAGTAGCACATTTGTATAGCATTATCATAAGTCGGGGACTCCAAAGTGCTTTTCTGTCAGTCAATCACACGCACATTCACACACTGATTGTGATGAGCTACATCATAGCCACAGCTGACTTGGGACACACCGACAGACGTGAGACTGTTGTACACAGGCGTCACCAGTCCCTCCAAACATCATTAGCAGCAGGCAAAGATGGTGATGATGTGTCTTGCTCACTGCGATTGCATGGCAAACTATTTACCCCTAAGCCACTGTCTCACATTTTTTTAACCTTATGACACTAGAACTCCATTTTAGTATAAATTGTTCACTATGACCCAAAATATCTTCTAAGTCATACAACGTGATTAATTTGAGTTATTTTTGCAGAGGTGATCTCTTATCTGACACACTTTTTTTAAATCTGAAAAGCACTATTTATAAAATGCTCAAATCTATATGAGCTCTTTTTTGATGTCACTACTGATTTCTGAACAATATGAATTGTTGTTGTGTCTGACTGGTTATACACATTTCAAATCTGTCCAATGATATAATTAAATATCTAGTTGGTAAGGGCATTTGAACACAGTTTTGAAGACTGCAATAGTTATAGCTATGAACCAGTTATTTGTTTTTCCGTTACAGATTCAAAGATGGACTGAAAAGTCTTAATTTTTTGAATGCACTGCAACAGCATTCCAGTGTGCTGGCCCCACTCCTGTACTTCTCTGCAAAGGTCTTGACTGCTTCAGAACTGGAGCGCATGTTCAGACCAGATCTCAGCCCTGAAGGAAGCAACAGGCGGCAGAAGGAGGTCATAAGCCTTGGCTTTTGGGCAGATTATCTCTTTGATTCAGAAGGTTTGAATGTCTGTTTTTATTTTAGTTTAATAAAAGCATAGGTAATTAATTTTCTTTAATACTGTGTTAACTTTCTTTTTTCAGAGAAGAAAACAGCAGTGGGTCTTGACAATTTGATGATGTTTGCCACAGGGCTCACTTCAGTTCCTCCAGCAGGAATGACACCACCACCATGCATCCAGTTTACAACTGATTCACCTTTTCCTGTCGCAAACAACTGTGCAAATACTCTGGAACTACCCATCTGTGAATCATACCCCGTTTTCAAGGCCAACATGGAATTTGGAATACAAAATGCTCCAGGATTTGGATGTTTTTAAAGAATCAAGATCATGTTAAAGAGTTACTGTGTTATCTGGTCAAGTTCAGCTACTGTTAGCACACTAATGTGACAAACTACTTTAATTTTGTTAAACGTTTTATTCTAAATATTCTGTATGTTTTTAAAGTTACAGAAATGCTGTAAACTATTTACAAATGGTTTTATTAAAGAACATTTCTAATGTTTCCTTTGGGTTAAATGTTCAATATTTACATCCATGCCAGTTGCTGTATATTTAACACAAGGGGAGGAAACATTAAAAACTGAAGTTCAGTTTGTTTTTGGTCTAAAACCCAGCAATGTCCTTCAGGGCCAAATACAGTTCTGTGGCTGATTCCCAGTCTTGTGGCTGCTGCAGTGTGATTTTAAAAACTTTACAGGCCTTATTGCCAAAACTTTTGAAATGCTGACAACAAACTGCTCAGAAAACATTCCTTTTTTTTTTTTTTTTTTTACCCCGTGTCCTGTC
>SSNR01000308.1:346110-361388 GCA_006937965.1 Callopanchax toddi | reverse complement strand
CATGGTTAAAAGGGAGGACATGAACGCGGACACACATTCACGCCACACACACCGAAAAAGGGGACAACAGGTGGAAACCTGGGAGGCCTCAAGTCACATCACCCTCTGAACCTGGCGACGGCTCAGAGGTACCGAAGCGGACTTTGTGAGGTTTGATCTGATTTCTGTGAACCCACTTGAGGACGGGTTCTTTCGGACCCTTAGGGATCCGTAACTGGTAAACGACGGGTGAGAGTTTGTCGGTTATACGGAACGGCCCTTTCCACTTTGGGAGAAGCTTTTTAGCGAGTCTACCAGAGCCGACCTTTGTCTGCCCTGGTCTAGGCGCGTAGTCGTAAAACCAAGCCCGATCACCCACCTGGAGTTCGTCATGTGAAGCTTTTTGGTCATAATAAGCTTTCCTACCTTCAGCCGTTTTACTCAGATTTGTTTGAGCAAAGGAGAAGGCGGACTGTAGATGTCCTTTTAAGTCCTTTAGATACTTCTCATTAGTGTGAGCTGGAACAGCCTCACAGTCCCTAGGCCCATAGAGCAGGTGAAGTGGGAGTGTCATCTGCCTACCGGTCATCATCTCGAATGGAGAGACACCTGTAGACTCGTTGGGCGTGGCTCTGATAGCCATCAGCGCCAACGGAAGTTTCACATCCCAGTCACTGTGGTTGGCTGAGACATATTTCTTCAGAATAGAAACCACTGTGCGGTTCGCCCTTTCAACCTGGCCAGACGATTCGGGGTGGTAACCAACGTGGAAGTTGGCCTTCACGCCTAACATCTGCCACAGGTGTTCCATCACTTCAGAGGTGAAGTGAGTACCCCTGTCGGAGTTAACCCGAGAGGGAAGGCCAAACCTGGAAAAGATGTGATTCATCAGCAGCACGGCGGTGTTTTGAGCCGTGTCTGAGGGTGCAGGCAGACACTCCACCCATTTGGTGAATGCACAGGTTACAGTCAGAAAGTACTTATTACCCCTACTGGATTTTGTGAGGGGGCCCACCCAATCAAACTGCAGGTCGGACCAAGGTGAAGATGGTCCCCTGGATTGAAGAGGGGCTCTGTGGTTGGGGTTTGAGGGCTGATGCTGACCACAAACCAGGCAACCCTGAATGTAATCTGTGATGTCCCTGCGCATCAGTGGCCAAAATCCGATTCGGGCCAAGGCACTGAACGTAGCCTTGACACCTTTGTGTCCAGCGGACGGAGAATCATGAGCCTGAGAGATCATTTCTTCTCGTAGTGAAGGCGGCACCACGAGGACAGGTGAAGAGGGAGGCCTAGCCACGTGCATAAGCACCCCCCTTTCCATCCTCAGAGTGGCTCTAACACGAAAGAGAGAACGAAGTTCAGGTATAGAGTCAAGGTCGGCTGGAGAGGGTTGAGAAGTTTTTGGATCAGCCAGAAACCGGATCATCCTGCTGATAGCAGGGTCCTGGTCCTGGAGAGAGACAATGTCGTTTTCAGAGACAGCTGGAGTGACAGAGACAAACCCATCCGACGGTTGGTCGGAGGACGTCTTGGCGGCTTGAGCTCGCGTCACCACGCACACCTCTGCAGGTGCACGTGAATGAGAAGTGTCACTCTCAGGAGGTCCCTGGGAGGTAAAGTACCATGGCGTGCCGCAGTGGGCACCCTGTTTAGCCAACGAGTCGGCAAGGTCATTCTTTTCTTTGTCCATGCCAGGGGTCTTTGAGTGACCCTTGACCTTGTGCCAATAAATGTGCATGTCATTTGAGGTCACTAAGGCGTCGCAGGCGACAAAGAGGTCTCTGTGTCTGACAGGTTTCCGGTTGGAGGTCAAGAACCCATTATCTTTCCACGAGGGAAAGTGACAGGTGAAACTGAGCCGAGCATAGTCGGAGTCGGTGCGAATCACACGGTTGCGAACGCCTCGGTTCGCTGCCACCTGGAGGACTATCAGAATCCCAGCCACCTCCGCATATTGCGAAGACTGGGGTCCTAGTCTATAGCACCAAGATTCTTCTTTTCCATCGTCAAGCCACACTACGCCCACGCCAGAGCTTCTGTCTTTGTCATGGCGAAAGGAGCTGCCATCAACGTAGGCTGTGGTCATTCCCTCACAGAGGGTTTTGTCAAAGTAATGGTGATTGGGGTTCTCCAGAACCCTTGGACTCACTGGAGGCGGGCTGGCCGCACCAGAGTCGTCAGAACAATCTTGGCAGGCAGCCATATGTTTTAATGACTAGGGAAGTTAGTTAATTTAGTTAACCTAGTTGGGACTGTAAGAGTCAATTTAGGCTAATCTGAGTTTGGAATGGGATTTAGTTTTGGTTTAATTTAGTTTGGAAGAATGAAGCTTTATCAAAGCAAACCTCTCGATCAGAAAGGGGTTTCTTACTGAGTTGCAGGTCTCGTGGGTCCAGCAGGGTGAGGGGCCTCTGGCAGAGGTGGAGCAGGTCCCCGGATGAAGGCCCAGTTCCCAGAGGAGGCAGTTCAGCTGGTTCACCTGGGAATCGTCTGATGGCCCTGAGATCCGTGCGACAGCAAGGGAGGTCACCCTCGGCATGGTGAAGTCATTCCTGATCAGTTCCCGTAGTGAGGGAGAGACTGAGAGGCCTTGTTCATAGCTGATGAAGGTTCAGCTAAGATAAGGATAGCAGCTCAGCTACATCCAGGCTGTAGCTCAGACCAAGACTGAGACTGTAGCAAAAGACTCTATGAGGACTAGACAAGACTAGACTGAATATTACTTTTGAGAAGGGTTATCTTAAAGTGCCTGTGACTCCATATTTAAATGACTTTATATTAAACAGGTGTAATCTTTGATGCCTCTAGATCAGCGTTGCACCATTAGAACTCAAAATACGCTGTAATTATTTCCTAAGGAGCAACTCAGAGATCAGAAGAAAGCGCCGCCTTCCGGTTCTGCTGGGTTTCTCCTGATTTGGCAGCCTGACACTTCTGCTGCAGTAGGGGGCAGTGTCCAGTAGGGGGCAGTGTCCAGTAGGGGGCGGTGCCCAGTAGGGGGCAGTGTCCAGTAGGGGGCAGTGCCCAGTAGGGGGCAGTGTCCAGTAGGGGGCAGTCCTAGTAGGGGGCAGTGCCCAGTAGGGGGCAGTGTCCAGTAGGGGGCGGTGTCCAGTAGGGGGCGGTGTCCAGTAGGGGGCAGTACCCTGTAGGGGGCAGTGTCCAGTAGGGGGCAGTGTCGAGGAGGGGGCAGTGCCCAGTAGGGGGCAGTGCGGAGGAGGGGGCGGTGTCCAGTAGGGGGCAGGGCCCAGTAGGGGGCAGTGTCCAGTAGGGGGCAGTGCCCAGTAGGGGGCAGTGCCCAGTAGGGGGCAGTGTCCAGTAGGGGGCAGTGTCCAGTAGGGGGCGGTGGGCAGTGGGGGGCGGGGTCCAGTAGGGGGCGGTGTCCAGTAGGGGGCGGTGTCCAGTAGGGGGCAGTGCCGTGTAGGGGGCAGTGCCCAGTAGGGGGCGGTGCCCAGTAGGGGGCAGTAGGGGGCAGTGTCCAGTAGGGGGCGGTGTCCAGTAGGGGGCAGTATCCAGTAGGGGGCAGTGCCCAGTAGGGGGCAGTGTCCAGTAGGGGGCAGTACCCTGTAGGGGGCAGTGCCCAGTAGGGGGCAGTGCCCAGTAGGGGGCAGTGCCCAGTAGGGGGCAGTGTCCAGTAGGGGGCGGTGCCCTGTAGGGGGCAGTGCCCAGTAGGGGGCAGTGCCCAGTAGGGGGCAGTGCCCAGTAGGGGGCAGTGCCGTCGCGTAAAAGAGAAACGAAACTGAAACTAAACACTACACGGTCTATGAGCAATGGCGGCGGCACTGCCTCGCTCCAGGTGTCGTGAACGTGCATGTGGGCGGAGAATTGACCATATAAGCAAGTCCGGATCACTATGACCTCATAGCGGGCTGGAGTGAAAAAAACAGTTTGAAACCTGGGTCTGAAATCTGGAAGAGCTTCTCACTGGCTGGACTAGGAGACAGATGGACGCCGTTTGTTGCTCTTTCTGGCAGGTTGAAGGTGAGAACTCAACGTTGCAACATGATAGATAAGTCAGAAAACATGGAAACCAATGTCATGGGCACTTTAAATTCAACCAATCAGAAGATATTAAGTGTACTAATCAAAACTGAGTTAGTGACTTGTGAATGGCTCTGCTTGGATAAGGGACTGTGAGGGAGTTTACCAACTCACATGTGACTTCCGCCCGTTAAACACTCACATTATAATTGTAGAAATGCATGAAAATAGCAGAGAAGCATTATAACACTTTGTGAGTGTGTAGGTGACCCTGAACAGGAACAACAAGAGAATGTTCTGTAAACAAGAGATTACAGTTGGAACACCAGTCTGTGGTGTTACAGAAAAGACTTCTTTACAGAGAGTGTTTTATTAGACCAGCTAGAGTCCAGTGGGTCATCTGGGAGATGGACACTTGAAAGTGGACAGTAGGACACCTGTAGGGATCTTGATTCAGGTTAACCATAATCCAAGAGTGATTGTATTCCAAGTTATTGGGAAAAAGATGGATTATTGTTGTGATGGTCAACAGAGGTCAAAGGTCAGAGGATGTAGCCTATTTGGTGAGGCTACACTAATGAGAATCTGCTGTTTCAAATTCAGGTGTCAGATGGGAAACTTCTAAAGCTTCTACTAGAAGCATCAAAGCGTCTTTCTTTATTAAAATGACACAGATAGCATTGAATTACACTAGAGAACAATGATAAACTATAACACAACCCAGAAAACCACTCCTTTAAATGTATAGAGAGCAGTGTTGTTTGTTGCGCATCACCAGAGCAGAGGTCGCGCTAGACTTTTTTGGTTTCCGTCATTTGACTGAAAGGGTTAAAAAATTTCGATCATACTCTATTTTTATCAGTCACTTATTAATTTTAAATATGATATATTATTGACATTATCAGCAGCATGATTTATTCATATTAAATATTTTAATTGTTCATCAACCGTTTCATCCTCCGCTGAGCGTCGCAACCTCTCGGTAACCCGAGAGGGTTTAGGTTCAGCTGTAGAGGACCATGAAGTTTTGTCGGATCAGCCCCGGGTCCAGTTCAGCTCAGATCCATAGAACTCTAGACACTGAATCAGTTGATCAGCCGTCATCATCTGAAAATCTCTAGAACGCTCCCCGTCTGAGTGGACGGCACGGATCTGGAGCGCAGCGCGTCATGACGCACAGGAGTGACACTAGGCCCATTTCCACTGTCGGAACTTCGGGCTAATTTTACCAGAACTTTGCGGCGCACGACTGTTTCCATTGATGCAGGTCATTTTGAGAGGGCCGTCTTTAGGGACTAACAGAGTCCCTGAACAGGGACAGGTACTCGGATCGGACCGATAGACTCACAGAGTGGGAAATGTGGTTAACTCGTGCTGATTGGTTGTGGGATGAAGGAAAACGGCGCTGAGATAAATGACCTGTGTGTTGTTGTCGGAGCTGTAAAATGACCGTGTCTCTGAGGTTGGATTAGTTCGTCATGAAGTCTACTCGTCCTTCTGTTCATCACTCCATCACTGTGGATAAAAACAGAGAAATACACCGCAACCATCGCTTCTTCGTCCATCGTTGATCTATTTATTATTCTCCACTTCCTCATCTGTTGGCGCCTTTACGCTTGTCAGTGACGTCGATGCTGACGTCTTACAGAAGTCCCTGAAAGGTGGAGCTGTAATGGAGACACGAGCGCTGAGCGGAGGGAGCCAGCTGATTGTCCCGGTCACTTTCCCCCTCACAGAAATTACCCTGAAGTTCCGATAGTGGAAACGAGGCTAGTGTGTCTCAGTAATCAGAATAACTACACAGCTGATCACAATAAAGCACCAATCAGTGCATTTATGAAGTCATGAACAGACTGTGATTAACTCCTAAATGTGTCATTTTTGTTCAAATTCACGTTTTTATTCTGTTCAGACGCACGCGTGGAGGGTGAGTGAGTGTGTGTGTGTGTATGTGTGTGTGCTCATGTGTGTGTGTGTGTGTGTGTGTGTGTGTGCCAGTCTCACCGGCTGCAGGTTCCTGTCTCCAAAATGTGATACGAGGGTCAAGTTTCCATAAAGTTTCCACATTTTTCTGTCACGGTTTTTCATATAAGTGCAACGTTTACGGACCTCCAACCTAGAGAACGAAGGCGCCAGCCCAGAGCAGCTGGCAGCGCGACGACGCAGCCGCTGGCTCGGCCACGTCCTCAGTCTTCCTTTTGATCCTTCGAGTCCGACCGGAGCCATTCTGCAGTTTGACCTGAGGGCCGCGTGATGGAGACGACAAAACCCCGCACACGGTCGATGGGTCGATGTCGTTGCGGGCGAATGTGGAGCAGCTGGCACAAGGTCACCAGCACTGGAAACAGCTAGTTCACCTGATGATGTTGATGATGGTCGCTTGCTGTTATGCGCGGTCTGATAGCAGGTGCGCACGCACACAAACAGCTGTGTGTGATTGTAATCTGTCAAATGACCAGAGGCCTTCAAGTCTTTCCGTCAAAGTAAAAAAGAAACGGTCAAATACCAAAAAATTCCGGTTAACGCGACCTCTGCACCGGAGAGACGATAGACTGATCACCCTGGAACTAATGAAAGGGTCAACCCCTTCAAAATAAAAGTTCACGTGATCGACAGTAAAATTATTTCACCTAAATATTGTCTCACAACTTCACACACAGCAATTTTGTCTCGTCTTGTTGCGATGATGAAGACAACTCATCTCATTCACGTCTGAGGAATTAATTTTGTCAGTCATAATCACCTGATCAGCAAAAAGTCGATGTAAGGCATAAAAAGTCACAACAGAGCAGAAAAGTCGACTGGTTCATGCAACCCCTGCTCCAGTCCCGTTTGTTGTTCAGGTCAACACCCAGGTACTTTAAATCCTTCTTGGAAAATCGTGCGATAGTCACAACATGACGCGGTACTCGAGAACAGGAAGCGGAAAGTGACTCTTTTGTTGACACGAGATCAGACTTGCTGTCGTGTTTTTTGTGAGACTTAAATCATTAAAATGGGTTAGTACGCTATTAGAATATTTTAAGATCAATGGTACTTTAAAGTTATCAATACCGTAATCAAGTGGCATTTATAAGGTCTGGCAATTTTTTCCCCAATCGCCCACCATGTCCACAAAATAAGGTGGTAATAATGACTTCCCCAAAACACAGTCTCATAGTTTTAAACTGACTGCTTGTTCAGACATATAGTTACAGCAAACGCCTCAAACAGAGCGGTCACCCTCCGGCTGAATGCTCGGCTAACACAGAGCTCTCAGTTGATGCTACTTTGTCATGAAATCAGTCAACAAGAGTTCAAACTGCGGTGGAGATTTACGTCATAGAAGCGACATGTTCACTGAGTGAAGGAGTACATTTATATTCTTATGTTTAGTTTTTGGTTTCATACTTAGCTGACCCGTGCTGCTGCCTCCTTGGCTTTCCATACAGCAGCCGACAAGTTAAGCCACGGTTAAACTAGAAAACAGCCCGTCTCTTTCTCTCCCCACCACATGTATTATTAGAAGACAGGCCGCTGTCATTCTGTCTGTCAGCTGCTCTTGAACGCAGGAGGAAAAAAGTCAAATTTGACTTGTCTTTGTTCAATATATAACATCCCTCCCTTCAGTTAAACTGTATGTACTTCATATCTCATTCCAGGCAGAAGGAGAACGTCTAACTCTCCTTTTTGAGAATTTGAAACGGAGGAACGGAAGAAACAGGGTGCATCCCATCAACCAGAGAAGAAGGCAACACGGGGATTTTCATCACCTGGTGTCAGAGCTGAGACTTGACAGCCAACACCATCATCAGTATTTTCGGATGAGTGTAGAAAAGATGGATGAACTTCTGTCCCTTGTTGGCCCTGAACTGACCAGACAGTCAACAGACCATCGACCCAAAGCAGAGACGCTGTTGGACTGAGGGAACTGCTGATCTGCTCGTATAGATATTAGAAGAATAGCTGTGAAGCTTTTAGAAAGTGTTAGTTATGAGTAAATGAGGTGGGGGGTTCTATTACTCCCACTCCTACTTAGGAAAACACTTTTTCATTACTTAATTCATGTGAATGTAAGTTTTTTGGGGGATGCTGCTCATCACCTAGGTGTAAAGGAAGGAATCAATGAATACATTCTACCAAACATACTGTATGCTCATATATCTTAAGTTCTTTACATGAAGCTATAATGATTACAATTTATAAATGTTTTATTGAAAAAAGTCACACACTAATAAAAAAGGGATGAAAAATTACAATGTCAGAATATTAAGAAAATGAAACCATAAAAATATAAAAAATCTGCACCCCTCGACGTCCACAACTCCTCGTAGGTGCGTTGATCCCCGTCGTCCACCTGGTAGCTTGATGCGTTCTGCGCGGAGTAACGAAGGATTGCCGATGTGGTTGAACAGGTTCTTCCCGTGCCTGCTGGGCTTCATGGCCACCCAGCACCTTCAAAATGTCCAACTTGGCTTGCAGGAGTCTGTCTCTGTTCAGTCTGGCCAACGTTGGCACAATACTGAAGCAAAAACATACGCTCCCTCCGTCTCATCTCTTGGCATCAAGGGCTTTGGAGGAGGCTCATCCAGAAGATCCACAAGGCGGTCGTTTAGGTCTTTCCTCTGTGTCTTGGACTTCCCTGCTGCCTGTCTTTCATGGGCCGAAGGTGTCGGCTGGCGCTCTCTGGGGCTTCGCGGTCTCAGGATTTCCCTATTGTCAGAAGTCGAACTGTAGTCGGAAGCAGGGCCTGGAGTAGAACAGGTTCTTGAAGCGGAGCAGGAAGACCTACTGTCCTCAACTGCAGTGCTTCTGAAATTGCTCCTAGAACTCTAGAAACACGGACACACAGGACAAAACCAACTTGAATAGAAACCTGTTATCATCGCCTGTGAGATTTAATAAACATGAATTAGCAAAACTATATTCAACTGTTTGGAGGGTGAAGCCAGCAGAACGAACAGTAATGAACAATAAGGCAGTGGAGGAAACATGGCTGCTGCCTGACAAACAACTTCTAATCTAATCTGTGCCCTTGAAAACAACCCCCGCTACAGGATGAATGGAGCAGCTGCTCTGACCCTCCCTCCTTCTATGTTCTCCTCCTATCTACTCCCTCCCCCTGCTGGATGGAGCAGGACGTGCAGCTGCTTCAGCGCTGAAGTCTGCACCATGACGGCAGAGTAAATGTTAGGTTATTCTATTAATATACTTTTACAGAAGTCATGAAATGGTTGCGTTCTGTGTTTTTAATCTCTTGGGTTTACATTCACAAGTATATTAACTTTAATCCATTTTATTAAATTAAAAATGTTATATGAGTTTAGGAGGCGGAGTCATGTGTCTTGTTAACGCCCCTGACACTTAGCCTATTCTGATTGGCCATCTAAGACACTCTTCAATTTCTGATTGGTCAACTAAGTTTCTCAAAAGTAACTTCAGTTTCCTCTCACGTCAGTCTAAGCAAACCCAGCCTTACAGCTCTGACGCTGCCTGCTGAACTCAGAGACGCCTGCTTGTGTGGGTGTCTCTCTCTCACTATCACCTTCCAGTGATGACAGTTTGCACAACTCTCTGACGGTCGAGAGTGAGACCTTCTCTCCACCCAGAACCAGGGACTGACGCTAAAATACTTCCATTATGCCGTCGGGAGTGACCACCCTTACTGCCGCAAAGGATCCAAGGGCCGTCGGACATCCGTCAGGCGACGAGCTCCACTGGGGGACTGGCCTTCATCCTGGGGATCCCCCACCTCAGCTTGCCAAGGGCCCCAAACCTGCCGGACCTCTCCGAACAGTAAGCCAAATCCCACTCTGATAGCGAGCGGCTCTTTGATCAGTTTAATAACCAAATTAAACTGATTTAAATTTCCCTTAGCAACTAAAATTAATCTCATTAAAACAGACTCCATCCTTTTAAAGTCATAATAAACCACATCTTACCACATTCCTCATCATGTTTAAGAGTTTATTATGAATCTACCTCATTAATCAGCACTGTTTCATTTTGTATGTGTTACGACCCCTTGGAATGTCTAGGAGTAATAAACAAAGGGGTCTAACAAAAAGTGCTCCAGAGACGAGGTTTAAGAATTACCTAAATGTTTTGTTGTTCGCTCCCTCAGAAAACACAAGCAGGAAGAGGCACTGCTGAGAAGAAGAGTTATTAGTAACAAAAAACCCACACTCTTCAACTAAACGGGAGGATACGCAAACACAAAACGCTGGGGAGAATACTTCTACCACCCAGGATGAACTATACTCTAAGTCACTATTTTTATTACTACTACTAAACTAAAGAACTATTATACTAAACTAAGGACTATATATTAGGGATGCTCCGATACCAGATTTTTACAAAACGAGTACGAGAACTTGCCGATACCGAGAACCAATACGAGTACTAATAAAAGTTGCTACGCTTCTTAAATTGAACTTATAAATTGTTTATTTTCATTAGTTGGGCTGCATGGTGGCGCAGCTGGTTAGCACTGTTGCCTCGCAGCAAGGAGGTCGTGGGTTCGCATCCCGGCTCTGCGGCCTCTCTGCGTGGAGTTTGCATGTTCTCCCCGTGCGTGCGTGGGTTTCCTCCGGGTACTCCGGTTTCCTCCCACAGACCAAAGACATGACTGTCAGGCTAATTGGGCTGGTAAATTGTCCTTAGGTGTGAGTGGGTGTGTGGTTGTTTGTCTCGTTCGTCTCTGTGTGTCCCTGCGATGGACTGGCGACCTGTCCAGGGTGTCCCCCGCCTCTCGCCCCTTGACCGCTGGAGATAGGCGCCAGCTGCCCCGCGACCCTCTGTGGAGGAATAAGCGGCTACAGAAAATGGAAGGATGGATGGATGGATTGTCATTAGTCACAATAAACATAAGTGAACTCAGTGCATTTTACTCCTATATAACAGCCCTCATTGTATTTTACTGACACAGAACCAGTCAGCCTAACAAAATAGTTCTTATTTACTCTTAACACAATCTTTTTAACAAGCAGCCATGCCACATCTTTTACCTGAAAAAGAATAAAATATTTAACTTTACTGTACAAACAAAAAACTGGCTGAGTAACTCAAAAGTAACACATTCCTATCTGTAAAGTCTGCCATGTTGAGCCTATTTTAAGAAAGTGAGGGGCAGGTTTTTTTTTATGAAAAGCAGCAGTTAGTCTGTTTCGGTTTTCATCTACAATGTGTGACACTGAGCTAAAGAGTCTCTCACTTTCCACACTGCTACATGGAGCTGAGAGGTACCTTTGGGATATTTTTGCCAAAGAGGGGAACCGCACATTATTCACCCTCCAGTGCTGCAATGGGTTGTCTTCCCGAGAAATCGTTGTCTCTCCAAGGTAGGTCTCTAACTGAATGTCAGCACCAACTGGTGCATGACTCAGTGAAGATGAAGATGACTGTTGCTCATCTGCGATCTCTTCAAACACACTGTCCAGACTGCTGCGAGCTTCTGCCCCGCGAGGCCTCCGGGCAGGTGGCTCTCCCAGATCCTCTCCTGTGGAAACCGTCTGCAGCTCCACCTTCAGCGTGTTCTCGGCCTCCGTAACAGTCGTGCTGTTTGAGAAAAGGCGATCCTTGTACCTAAAATGTAGAAAATAGAAAAACTAATAGTAAATAATACGATTAAAGTTAAATGTAAGTGTTTTGGTTTAGTTATCAGCTTTTTAGTTTTTAATCATAATTTGCTATAATAAACAAACAGATACATTTTTTTGAATTTCCTTGGATCCAGGACAGTTGAGATGCTGTAGAGGGGGTTCTTCTCAGCATCAGTGAAGCGTCTCTTGACAGCTGCAGCTAAAGTTGACTTCATAGTTTTGATGCCATGATCTTCATCAGTTTCTTTGTTGAGGAGTCTCAGGAGCACTGTGACAGCAGGGAGGACATCTGATGCCAATGCATCAGAGGAGCTGACTTTTCTTGTTAGTTCTTCGAACGGAGCCGGGACAGCAACAGTTTTTTCCAGAAGAGCCCACTGGTGAGGAGAGAGATGATCAGGAAGTCCATGTTCAGATCCATGTATATTCCAAGTGCCCTCTTCTGCTCAATGAGAGACTGTAACATGTAGAATGTGCTATTCCAGCGGGTCTGCACATCCTGCTGGAGTCTTTTAACTGGCTGGTTGAGTTGTCCCTGAATATCTTCTAGCTAATGTGGAGTGTTTAAAATGGCCCACTATTTTCCGACCGACAGCATCAGCCACACTCCTCTGGGCCAAAAGTCCCTGATTAACCACCAGCTGGAGGGCGTGTGCGACACACGGCAGGCTCGGAAGGTCAGCATCAGTCATGACTTTTATCATGTTTTTAGCGTTATCACGAAGCACAGCATGAACAGAACTTTTACTTACTCCCCAAGTCTGAAACATATCAGCAATGGCTCGGCTTGTGTGTGATCCCCGAAACTGTTTGGCATGCAAGATGACTCTAAGTGGAGTAAAGTCTTTGTCTATCCACTGTGCAGTTAGGCTAATGAGTGACACCGGGCTAACGCTGCTCCTCCAAATATCCCTAGTCAGGCTAAGAGTCGAAACATCTTGCAGGAGGCTGTGAACGTGTCTCTTCACAAAGCTGTGTAGTTTAGGCAATGCTGTGTCGGTAATGTGGCGGCGGCCAGGAATTTCACACCTTGGCTCGAACACACGAGAAGACGTCAGAAACCCACATTATCAACAAGCGATAATGGCTGGTCGTCGAGAGCAATGTATTGGGTTAGAGCTTCTGTGACTTTTATTGCACGCGGACTGACATCTTTTCCTGTTTCTTTAACGTTTGCTGCAAAGTTGGTTGTTGTTGCTGTTTCCTGCTCCCAAGAGAAAACTGCTTGGACTCGGCGTCGTGTTGGTTTCTTAAGTGTTTTATCAAATTACTTGTGTTGAAAGCGCCAGGTTTTGATCCTCCTCTTGACAACTTTGCCGAACATATTTTACAGTTGGCCTTACTGTTGTCTCCTTCGTTCACTTGAAAATACGTCCACACTGCTGACATCCTCCTCCCCCTCCTCTCCTAGTCTGCTTAGTCCCGACGCCGTAAAGAGGTGTGCTGTCGGAAATCACCTGTTTCTTCTTCTTCTTTTATGTGGCTTTCATTTGTTTGGTGGTGCATTATCGCCGCTTACTGGGTTAGAGTGTTAGTGCGCTAAAGGAAATTAAGCTCCCATCACGCTGGTATCGGGCCCGGTAGTATCAGAGCACTTTTATGACTACGAGTATGAGTAAACGCACGTGGTATTGGCCCGATACCCAATGCCAGTATTGGTATCGGAGCATCCCTACTATATATTAAACTAAGGACTATTATAATAAACTAAGATGCTCGACTAAGGAGGATATTAACTATGATTTTTTTTTTAAACGACGCACCAACGAAAAATGCTCTTTTAACAGAGCTGCAGTCTCCTGCACTAAAACTAACACTATGTTTATATCGGCTCCGCCTCTCTGTGTGGGGGGGCGTCAGTACCGCTCTGAGTCCCACTCTGTGCTGACAGCTCTTATTCTTTTATTCTGTCTGATGACGAGCTCTGATTAGTCTCAGTCTGAGGCAGCTGCGTACCGCAGCAGCTGAGCAGGAGTTCCCAGCGTGGCGCTGTCCAAGGTGCTGAAACAGCTATTGGACAGACTGGAAGTCCTCCTCCTCTGACAGCCAACCTGTAACAGTATGTACCATCTTAACCTTTTATAAAATAAACGATTGTCAATCTTTTATTTTGTCTGCTTCAGATTATTAAAGGTATTATTCCCTGAAACACAACCACAAAGAACCTAAAGTTTACTTTCAATAAATATTATCCATTTGAAAAGGTTAAAGTTAAAGTTCTAACTTATCATATAATCTTTTAAATTAGTTTAATATTTCATTGAAAAGGGTGTAGATGGACTTCCGGGTTATGAGGCAAACCGAGTAGTCGCACGCCTCACCTGCTCCTGCTTGGGCTGAACGTTTTTCGACTTTTTGTGTTATTAATCTGAGATACCTGCGCCTCTTTCTCTGGGCCTTTCTACAGGTCTACTAGTATTTTTTTCCCCTCTTCTCTCCTTTATTGGGAGACCATGCCTAAAGCTGTGCCCAGAGCCAAACAATTGGAGAAGGAAGCGCCTTCTGAGGACGCCGCTAAAGCCGACGCTAGCTTTGCAATGCAGGAAATCACTGCACTATTGGTCAAACACAAGGAGGACCTCGCGGCTGAATTTAAAGCTTCATTTGAGCTTCTAACCTCGCAACTAGGCCACATCAATTCTACTATCGGGGACCATTCTGTTCGCATCACATCGCTGGAGGAGAATGCCAATACGACCGATCAACGCCTTGCAGAGTTGGAGAACAAGTTTTCCGCTCTGCAGAAGGAGAGCGACTTGCTGAGAGGAAAAGTTGCAGAGCTGGAGGGACGGAGTAGACGCAATAACATCTGACTTGTGGGCCTACCTGAAACCTTTGGAGGTCCCCGTCCGACGGTTTTCTTCTCTGAACTCTTGGTTGAAGTGTTTGATGAAGGCACGTTTTCCTCCGCTCCAGAGATAGATCGAGCTCATCGTACCCTGACTGCCAAGCCTGCTCCGGGGGGGAAACCTCGCCCTGTTCTTCTCTGTCTTCATCGCCACCAAATCAAGGACCTCATTATCCGAGAAGCCCGTAAAAGAGGGAACCTGTCCTATAAAGGTCACCAGATCCGTATTTATGAAGACTATAGTCCGGATGTGATGAAGCAGCGGAGTGAATACCGAGTCCCCATGTCGGAGCTCTACAAGCGAGGGTACCGTCCGGCGCTGCTCTTTCCTGCCAAGCTACGCATCACGTTGCCGAATGGGGACAAGAAATGGTTCTCATCTGCCTCGGCGGCGATTAACTTTGTTGAGGATTTGAACAAGTCCACCTAATGCAACACGGTAATTATGCCGGTTCTGAGTTGTTGCTCTTGCATTTCCTATAGACTTCATTTTTGTGGGCGCTTCTTCCTATGAATGTGGCTGTTACATCTGTTTAGCGCAGGTTAAATGTTAATATTACATAAGCTATGAGCCCTATTAGGACTCTCATACCTTTGGATACATTTGTTATTTGACTGCCACGCGGGTGCAGGGGGTTAGGGAAGGGAAGTAGTAAAATATGCTGATGAGTTTAGTTCGTCAGAGAGACTGTTGTTGCCTTTTGCAACAATTTTTCTTTTCTTTTTTTTTTCTTTTTAAATTTTTTTTCCCTTTTTTTTCTTTTCGTTTTGTTTGTTTTATGTGCGCTACCTGGTAAATGTAGGGTTTGTAAAATATTTTTTGTTTATCTATGAGGCTGTTTATTTATTATAAACAGACATGTTAAGTTCAAATGTTTCATTGACACAAG